>JAHRHZ010000042.1:33901416-33922397 GCA_024137785.1 Ginglymostoma cirratum | reverse complement strand
ATATACTGACAGCACATATATACTGACAGCATAACACACAGGTGGCACAATGTATGCATACCACAATACGCAGCAGTGAGAAAATAGCAAACACTATTTTAGGATGTATAATCTCATAATGACGGATCAGAACCCCAGACTATCAAGGATATTGTTAAATGTTCACTGAAATGTGTTTTTTTTTAAAAGAAGTCCAGTGCAGTCTAAAAATGACTGCAGAAATTTAATCACTCTCTGGCAAATTCCTGTGTGATACCCAGAGAATGTCACAACTGTAGAGTGTCAGGGAAACTTCAGAGGAAGAAGTCCTCTCAGAAAAAAATCCACCTCTTTGTAGAATTTGAAAGTGTTGGCCTTCCAGGAATATACAAGAAAAGGATTTAAAAACTGACTGTAACACTAGTCTGCGTGTCCTGGCATCACAGTATATGGACTAGTGTATTGTGATGCTCATAGTTCTGACAGCAGCTGTTTAAACAGCCCTGCACTGCGTGTAAAAAGAAAAGAGAAATATAGAAACATATAGAATAATCGTATTCCTACATGTGAAAGCAGGTCATTCAGCCCATCGAGTCGACATTGATGCTCTGAAGAGCATCCCCACCCAGACTCACTCCATTACCTTATCCCTATAACTCTACATTTCCCTTGGCTAACCCTCCTAGCCTGCACATCCCTGGGCACTATGGGAAATTTGGCATGGTCAATTCACCTAACCTCACATTTTTGGACTGTGAGAAGAAACCAAAGCAGCTGGAGGAAATGTATGCAGACCGAGGGAGAAGGTGCAAATGCTACACAGGCAGTCACTCTGAGAGCTGGCAGTCAGTGACTGTTGAAAGGAATTAGGATGAAGAGTTTCAATCAGCCGATAAAACCACAAAGTTTAAAAACATCTGTCCAATTACCAATTATAATGTCAACAGTGGCCTCCATTGCAATGGCCAAAATATTCTTAATGGACATTTCAAAGACTGATCCATGTATCTTTTTAATGACTTGTATCTTTTTGAATTCACCTTTTATTTCTAATCTGTCTGCATGTATTATGTGACTACTTTTTCTTTGCTTTTAATAATTAATACACATTCTTTTCACGTCAATTCAAGATAATATGGTCAAATTGGGTTTTTGCCAAAACTTGAGCTCATTGGAGTCTGAGAAAATGGTATCCACAGGGAAAGCATTCATTTAAAACTAGCCTTGTGGTAAACAACCATGGGATGGCTGAACAGCCAAAGCGGGACCCAGTTCCCCCTCATAATGAGCTTAACAATTTGAGGTATCTTGTCTAGCAATGTAAAACTTGGGAAACATCACCCAGGTACTGGTTGTAACATTAAGGAAGAGAGCACAAACCCTGAGCAGCGATCATTAATTTATATGAAACACTGATTCATCTTCCAGCATGAGTATTATGTAACGACCTGAGTGGGTTTCATGTCAGCCTTGTGGAGATGAGAAAGAAGTGCAACCATATTGAAAAAAAAAGCAACAGGAGCTGATCAGTGGCTCTCCGTGCACCAGTATGATGAAGGAGCAAAGCTGGGGATTTCCTTTTCTGTTCTGTCACAGTAAAGCTGCCATAAGTACAATGGAAGCCTTACTTCTGTACATCAGCACGGTTTCTGCCTTGTTTCTGGCAAAGTTACTGCAGAGGAAGCAGCTTCAAAGAAATTCTTAACTTCAGCATACAGGGGACAATTAGGCTCTTGTGCCACATTGATAATATCCTTACCTTGAGGAAAAGGCCCAGATTCAAGTGCCACTTGCTCCAAAGGTGTGTCATAACATAAATAAAAGCAGATGTTGACAATCTGCAATAAAATCAGAAAATGTTGGAGAAACTCAGCAGGTTTGACAACATCTGTGGAGAGAGTAACAGAGTTAACGTTTTGAGTCCAATTCTTCTGAAGAAAAGTCATACCAGACTTGAAACATTAATTCTGTTTCACTCTCCACAGATGCTACCAGACCTTGCATGTGTCATAACTTGTATGAATGGGTTGGTTAAAATATCTCTGGGGAGACAAACGGTTTTGAGTTTATCCTACCGAAGTATTTAAAAGTCATAAATTGGCATTATACAAGTGTCCATCATACACTAGAAAAAGCTACATCTCACAACTTATCACCCTAAGTATGCATTTCAATTGTGTTCATAAAGGGTAGAGACAAAAGCATATCCTGAGTCAGAAAACTCATTATTGGCTGGAGGTCATGTCCTGTATATTGCTTTGTGATCTGTTATGGCTGTAAGGATGTATAAGAACACTGTGTTTCAGCATATGTCTTTAAATTAAGGTAAAATGTAGGAATTTGGGGGTCAAGTGTTCCGCTCTGAATTTTGCTGAGAGCAAGCCTAGCTGGCTTTGATGTAAAAAATTAAAGGGGAGGGGCTGGTTCTATTATTTGGAAGAAGGTGCTATGAACAATTACCAGAGCATCTGTGTGGATCATGAATAGACATTTAGTCTCCAAAGACCCTGGAAAGTAGTTGGAAAGTCAGGTTTTGAAAATGTTTGAAAATAAGTATACATTAAACTGTTTTTTAATTTCAAGATAGAATGAGATTGAGAGTCCAGAAGTCATAAAATAACATTTCCACATAGATACAAGGCCCAGGTGATTTAAAGCACTATGGAAATATACTTAGAGTGGGGGAGAGTCCATAGGAAACCACCAATATGATCAGCTCACTGAAACTCACAGATCTGTGTCAGTCTGCCAGTCTCTGATAGAGAGAGCTAAGACACAAAGACAGTATGTGGTTATAGTTTTCCATGTAAGAGTGCAGGTGAGAGCTCACTTTCAAATTAAGGAGATTGAGATTGTGAGAAGTTAAACAAGACTAGAATATTTCTCTAACTTTTGTTAGTAGGAGAAATCTCCAAGGTATCGTGCACTGCAAAAAACAGTTCATGGGTTAGAAATGATATAATTACAAAAGGGAAAGAAGAGAAGCAAGCTTTCTGAAGTCAGAATCACATCAGACTGGTTCCATGAGAATAGTCTGTTAACTTAAGAGATAATGTATAAACATGCTGATTTTGGTCACATTATATGTTTAACAAGGTTTTGTGTTCTATAGTACTTAAAATAGGTTGCCTAAACAATAGTGTTCAGTGCTTTTAGTTTGTTTGCCACAATAATATTTTTAAAACTTTAAACTTCGGCAGTTTCTTTAGGTTGTCCATTGAAGCACAAATTCATATCAAAAAGATATCAGTCTTTCTGTTGATAACAACAGATATGTATTTCCATGGTAGTACAGAACTTTAACATTGCTATGAGGAGACAACAAATTGAAACTTTTTGTCTTGCACTCATCAAAATGAGGACACGAGCACAAGTTTTGAACAAAGGGATATCAATTTATTCAACCTGAGAAGAGGGCATTGAATGGTTGGTCCATCATTGGTATTGAGATGCAGCAGGAATAGTTAACTGTCAATCTTAATTCTAAGGCCAGGAAGGTAGATCCTAATTGGGCAGAGTGTTACCATGGGGGTACAGCAGAGATTGAGTATCTCCATGATCTTTCTTTTGTAAGGGTGTTGTCAGCATAAAACAAGGTCCTGGGTATCTATATGTGTAGCTTCTAGTGCATGCAATTGCATCACACCATCGCCGTGACTGATGATTTTTGGTGTAACTGTTAACACAGTCTGGATTATTGAGTAAATGATTTCCATTGGCAGAATGACAATCAATGTTGAGTATGGTTTTCTGAGATTTTCAAGCATATGCTGGTAATGTATGCCTGCTGTGAATTGTCATTGGGTATGTCTTACCAAATATGTATTTCCAAAGGTTGAGAATGATTTATGCACCAGACCAGGCAGCATTTGCTCAAGCTTGTTTAGAGTATTTATCAGTGAGATGTGAGAAGCTTTATTCACCACTAGTTGGTTTTGAAACTGATCCTGTCATGATGAACTATTTTCGGAAACTTGAAGCGGTTTCTAAATTCAGTTGCAAATCATATTGCTCTGTTGACATTACATGCAGGTTAACTCTAATTGCTATAGTTTGGAGTCCATCTCAGTCATTCTTCAGTGTTTTGTGGAAACAACGGAAACCTGGGATCAGGGAGAATCATTGTATCTGGATGTAGGAAGGCCTAGATTCAAGTGTCAGTCTGGAAAATTTATGTGCAGAATCTAGGCAAATGTTTCAGTGCTGCGTTGAGGAATGGCTGTGCTGTTAGGGATGAGATGAAAACCTATAGCCCAAGCTGCCACATCCTAAGACACTCTTTAAAAAAAGAGTAGTGTGGTTAACCTGATTTCTTGACCAACATTCATCCCTCAAATCAACACAATTGAAACTCATTACCTACTCATTTATCTCTTTGCTGATCATGGGACTTGTCCAAATAGGCTGTTGAGTTATTCCTCTATCAGAACACAGCACTTCAAAAGTATTTGGCTGTGAAGAAACTTGAAACTTCCGAAAGTCATAAAAGATGTAACAAGAGCCCTCTTGTGGCACAATGGCAGTGTCCCTACCCCTGGACCAAGAGGCCTGGGGCCGAGTCCCACCTGCTCCAAAGGTGTGTAGTAACACCTCTGAATGGGTTGATTCAAAAATAGGTTAAATTAAGAAAAAATTAAAATGTTCTTTGTGAAAACCTACTGTAAGCTCGGGTTTTGGTCCACTGATGTTATACATATTCACTGACTTCATTTAAACAACAACTCCAGGTTTGTAGCAGATGCTTTGCCCTGTGCAAAGTGTCAGTTCATCTTGTTTAATTTTGATTGAGTATTATCTCATTAACTAACGACCTGGCTTATGCTTAAAAAGAAACACTATTCAATATCCAAGTGCCAGTTGCAGTGAATTTGGACTACAAATTATGGCAAGCAATGGGTCTCATCTGCTCATCCGGACTAAGACAAAGACGTTAAGATTAGATGCTCATCTCAGAAAGTTACGGTACAGTATAAAGAAACCAGCTTCAATGGAATTTTCTTGACATTCGGTCTTAACAACCAACTAGTTCAGGTTAAAGAGACAGTTTAGCCATTTCCCCATCCCATGGTTTAGCAATATTGACAATTATGTGAAATATACTGAACAGAGAAATTGAACACTCTTGGGTATGTTACCAAGACATGCAGCTTTAAAGAATGCATGCACTTGATCCTTAATGTGAGTTAACTTATCTCAGTTAATTGCTACATGTACCCAAAGCCCCCTTATCATTTTTCTCAGATCACCCTTTAACCGAAAGAGCTCAAATCTATCCTGCAAACTTGAAGGATGGGTGTAATCCTAAATGTTGGGTGAGACAGTCATTGCTTGAGACCCTCAAGAAATTCCCAAACAAAATTCAACAAGACCTGAACTGTCTGTTTACTACTTGTGCATTTTATATTTCCAGTCCCCCTCCATGTTTCAAAGGCTTTATCTCTGGTTTATTTTGGAGTTTTTTTTTCCCCTTGCTGATTCACATTTCATTTTGACAGCCTCATTTCTATGATACACACCATGCAAAAACTGAAGCGATGCAGGTTTAGAAGAGATTGAATGGATGAGTCAAAAGGAAAAGTATTTAAAACAAGAAAATTGAAATCTATAGTATAAATATAGGGAAGGATGGAAAATGCAAGAAGAAATATTCATGAAAGAGAGAAAGGTTAATGATCTCACAAAGTGGAAGACAAAACTGTGAGGGAATGAAAAAGAAACAAAAGTGGAAGAGAGCAATGCATTGAAGGAGAAAGAGGGAAAAATAGATGTGGGGGGATCAGAAAGAGATGAAGAGAATGAGGGAAGGAAATAATCCCTTTGGCTAGAGATGGGATTGAATGACAATGAGAGTTACAGAGTATCAAGAAGCCATAAATGCTATTGAGATGGGGGTCATTTGAATTGAAATACATTTTCTTAGAAACTAAATAAATCTGAGGATAATAAGTTAGTTTAGGTTTGATTATGGAAATGCAACTGTATGTTTTATTATACTGATTGAAGGCCTTTGTGTTAGTGATATATTATTGACTTTTACAGGTTGTATTGCTGAGATGTCCAGGGCTAAGTCCACGTAGCAGCATACCACCTGATCAGGAAGGCAAAATGAGTTTAAAATAATAATTAAATACCAAAACTTTTAGCGGATTTCAGGAAGAAGGAAACATTGCTGGAGGTAACATAATGGAAATTTTGAGAGTTTGAGAATGAATGAAGTAGAGCAGGTTAGAGTTCAAAAATACTTTGTTTCAGCTTGGTCAAATTAGGGAGATGGAAGAGTGTAAAGGGTGATTTAATTCAAACTTACTGATGTGACAAGAGTAAAAATGTGACAAACAACACTAACCTTCTTGATAGAGTAGAGATACACAAGAAAGGTCCTAAAAGAGCTGCTGTTTTAGAGGTGATGACTCAATGTGGTTCATGATAAGGTTGAGCTCAGATGTGTGGTAACTCTGCACTAAGTGCACAGGCTGGCTTTCCTGTTTATACTTCTCTGTTCATCACCATATATTGCTATTGTGTTGGTTTGTGGTGCATTATTCTTTTCTCGAGAATAAACTCCAAATTTTTTTTGGTCCAAACATAGTAACATTTTTTGAAATGAATGCCAACTAGCAGTACTGAAGCTGGGCCATCTCTTTTTATGTCAGAAATGTCAATGAAACTTGTAGTGAAATATAAAGTACTGTTAACACTTGTTAATGTAAAAAATGGTTGGGCCTTATTCAATATTCAAATGTTTTCTTGCCACAGACGTAGCTAAATGAGGCCTGTGAGATGTGGGACCAACATACTAATCACAGTCTCGCTACTTGTCAACTTTAAGTCACAGCCAGATTCATAGGCCTCAGTTTGTACTTTGTGGTTCAAACAGCATGCAAATGTAGTTCAACTGTCCTTGAATGTTGCTGTGGTGCTGAGAACAGTAGTTGGTTAGGTGTATTGGAAAACCAAGGGCAGGGCAACAAGGATGGAAATGCTGAGACATGTTCCATCCAGGTTAGGAATTACACTGTTCAGAGAAATGCATAAGTCCTACCACTAAAATCAAGAAGAAACACTGCATTGGCATGTTTGCAGCTCCTTTCATTCATAACTACCACTGAGAAGAAACAGGAATTATTGTTATATAGAGCTCAATTTGGAGTCAGAAGAACTTTGGAGCCATTAGATGATGGCACGCATTATCCGGTTGTGGTGCCTCCTGCTCCCATTCCCAGTTTTCACTGGCACAGGATAAGAATATGGGTAGTGAACAGTGTTCCTAAATTGGCTGGCTGCATTGTGTGAGATAGGCATCTTGTAAACCCCTTCAACTGTCATCAGGCCCGATTCTGAATGACCCGTGGCTTATAGTTTCTCAGAGGATTCATAAAGCATTGTCTTGATTCAGCAAATGCCCAAAAAGTATACTTCAAAGATATTACCCATCTCTTCCATAATAAGTCATGATCCTTTGGCCCACTCTCCCATATCCTCCACATCAATGGGTATTCCATATAAGGAATCCATTAGACAATTAGTAATAACGGTATGTGAGGGACTGCTCAGAAAACACCAATCAATCACAAGTAATTTTTGAAAAAAAAACTACAGTTCCTGCAACTCTTTAAAAGTATCAAGTAGAACATTAAAGTATCAATGACCAGAGACTTCAAAGCTTCACAGCACTCGATCATGTGAAAATAAACATTGAGACATTGCCAAAAGAGACTACAGAAAGAATAATTTATTGTAATTATTTAAAGGTGTCAATCAAGAAAAGTTGACAGTTTTCTGCAGCTGCCATATGGCAAGGTGGCTCAGTGGTTAGCATTGTTGCCTCACAGCACCAGGGACCCAGGTTTGAATCTAACCTTGGGTGACTGTCGGTGTGGAGTTTGCATGTTCTCCCTGTATCTATGTGGGTTTCCTCTGGGTGCTCCTGTTTCCTCCCATAGTCTAAAGAGATGCAGCTTAGGTGGATTGGCCATGATAAGTTGCCCATAGTGTTAAGGGATGTGTAGGTTAGGTGGATTCGTCGTAGGAAACATAGGGTTGGGGGGTGAGTTTGGGATGCTGTCTGGACAGTTGATGTGGACTTGTTGGGCCAAATGGCCTGTTTCTACACTGTAGAGATTCTAAAAACTGAATCCCATCTAAGAGAGATAATAGGAACTGCTGATGCAGGAGAATCTGAGATAACAAGGTGTAGAGCTGGATGAAAACAGCAGGCTAAGCAGCATCAGAGGAGCAGGAAAGCTGACGTTTTGTGTCTAGACTCTTCTTCGGGTCTCAACCCAAAACGTCAGCTTTTCTGCTCCTCTGATGCTACTTGGCCTGCTGTGTTCATCCAGCTCTACACCTTGTCATCCCATCTAAGAGAATTTTTTTTTATAATTCTGATCTCTCAGTCAAACATGCATAATGTATTCAGGTGTAGCTATTTCCAAACAATCTGTTCAGAGATGTTATGACACAATTCTGGAACAGATAGAAATTCAACCTGGGCCTCCAAGATCAGAGGTAGGGGCACTGCTACTGCATCACAAGAGTCCTCCTTGGACAGATCTAAGAACTCTGAAGCATTTGATGGGTTGAATAGGCCAGAATTACAGGACTTTAAATAATTCAGAGTTGGAGGTTTGGAGTATTGGCAAGGTCAGGTGGGTGACCGTGAATATGTGTGGGGTGTTTACAGAAAACATGAGATCAAAGGAGGGGGCTGAATTTAGGGGAAAGAGACAGAATGTCATGAATTGAGATGAGGTGAAAAATCCCTGAAATAGGAAGCTATTCAAGCAAAGGCTGAAGGAGTGAAGATATCTAATTAAGAAACTGTCATGCTATGTGGTTGGCTGGCAGAGAACAGGGTTTTGAATGAGACAAGAGTGGTAGAACAAGGTGAAATGCTGAAAGAAGGGGAAAGCACTGGAGGCTCAGGTCATGGTGAAATTTGGTTCAAAGAGCTACATTGCCATTACAATGTCTGGATCAGTGAAGTGGTGAACACAGTAGGCAATTAGAGGAAAAGGAGCACCACCTCTCAGCCAGGTTTCCATCAGGGAAATCAATCATCCAGAATAGGCTCATTGATTTCAAGATCATTGGTCGTGGCTGAATGGGCATTGTGGAGGAATGTATGGGAAGGGGCCATAATAGCAGTATTACTGGCAGAGTCTATTGGATTGTCACTGAGAAGAGTGAGTTAGACAGGGATAAGGGTAAACAAGAGAACTGGATTGGGAAATTGAGATTGTTGCAAGACAGGAAGCCCCAAGGGGCTCCCTGGAAAATCCCAGCAGAGATCCAGAGTGAACCTGGAAGCTTATCGAAAAGGGATTCAAGTCTAGGGTGGTGTAGATAAATCAGGTGAATATGGAGACTGAAGAGTTGCAATAGGAAATTGGGAATTCAGGGCGAAAAGAAATAATGATAGAAGGGTCCAGGAGAGAAAGTAAGTAAAATAATAAAGTGGAAATTGATTTGATGGGGTCAGAATCATGGTGGGAGCCAAAGTATGCAAACTGAGGGACATAAGCAGTAGCATAGATAATTCTCCCACCTCCAACACAAGCCCTCCTCCTGGACACCACCCCAAGGCCTCCTACCCTCCCTCGACATCTTCATCTCCAACTGCCGTCGAGACATCAATCGCCTCGACCTCTCTACCCCTCTCACCCACTCCAACCTCTCCCCCGCAGAACATGCAGCCCTCCGCTCCCTCCGCTCCAATCCCAACCTCACCATAAAACCCACGGGCAAGGGAGGCACAGGTGTAGTATGGCCTACTGACCTCTACATCACTGAGGCCAGGCGCCAACTCTCCGACACCTCCTCCTACCGCCCCCTGGATCATGACCCAACCCCTGAGCACCAAACCATCATCTCCCAAACCATCCACAACCTCAACACCTCAGGTGACCTCCCACCCACCGCCTCCAACCTCATCGTTCCCCAACCCTGCACCGCCCACTTCTATCTCCTTCCCAAAATCCACAAACCTGAATGCCCTGGTCGACCCATTGTCTCCGCCTGCTCCTGCCCCGCCGAACTCATTTCCACCTACCAAGACTCCATTTTCACCCCCTTGGTCCAGGAACGCCCTATCTACATCCGTGACACCATCCACTCCCTCCACCTCCTCCAGAACTTACGATTCCGCAGTCGCCAACACCTCATTTTTACTATGGACGTCCAGTCCTGATACACCTGTCTTCCCCATGCAGATGGCCTAAAGGCCCTCTGCTTCTTCCTGTCCCGCAGACTTGACCAATCCCCCTCCACTGACACCCTCATCCGCTTAGCCGAACTCGTCCTCACCCTCAAAAACTTCTCTTTCAATTCCTCCCACTTCCTACAGACAAAGGGGGTGGCCATGGGTACCTGCATGGGCCCAAGCTATGCCTGCCTCTTTGTAGGTTAGGTGGAACAATCCCTCTTCCGTACCTACACTGACCCTAAACCCCATCTCTTCCTCCGTTACATTGATGACTGTATCGGTGCCGCCTTGTGCTCCCACGAGGACCTTGAACAGTTCATCCACTTCACCAACGCCTTCCACCCCAACCTTAAGTTCACCTGGACCATCTCCAACACCTCTCTCTCCTTCCTGGACCTCTCTGTCTCCATCTCGGGTAACCACCTAGAAACCAATATCCATTTCAAGCCCACCGACTCCCACAGCTACCTAGAATACACCTCCTCCCACCTATCTTCCTGCAAAAATGCCATCCCCATTCTCAATTCCTTTGCCCCCGCCGCATCTGCTCCCAGGATGAGGCATTCCACTCCCGTACATCTCAGATGTCCTCATTCTTCAAGAACTGCAAATTCCCCCCCTCAGTGGTCGAGAACGCCCTCAACCGTGTCTCCCGCATTTCCCGCAACTCATCCCTCACACCCCGTCCCCGCAATAACAACCAAAAAAGAATCCCCCTCGTCCTCATGTACCACCCCACCAACCTCCAGATCCAACGCATCATCCTCCGACACTTCCGCCATCTGCAATCCGACCCCACCACCAAAGACATTTTTCCCTCCCCACCCTTGTCTGCTTTCCGGAGGGACCACTCTCTCCATGACTCCCTTGTCTGCTCCACACACCCCTCCAGCCCCACCACACCCGGCACTTTTCCCTGCAACAGCAGGAAGCGATACACCTGCCCCCACACCTCCTCCCTCACCCCAATCCCAGGCCCCAAGAAGACTTTCCACATCAAGCAGATGTTCACCTGCACATCTGCCAATGTGGTATACTGCATCCGCTGTACCCGTTGTGGCCTCCTCTACATCGGGGAAACCAAGTGGAGGCTTGGGGACCGCTTTGCAGAACACCTGCACTCAGTTCGCGACAACCAATTTCACCACCCAGTCACGAACCATTTCAACTCCACCTCCCATTCCTCAGACGACATGTCCATCCTGGGCCTCCTGCAATGCCACAATGATGCCACCCGAAGGCTGCAGGAGCAGCAAATCATATTCAGCCTGGGAATCCTGCAGCCCAATGGTATCAATGTGGATTTCACAAGCTTCAAAATCTCCCCTCCCCCAACTGCATCCCAAAATCAGCCCAGCTCGTCCCTGCCTCCCTAACCTGTACTTCCTCTCACCTATCGCCTCGTCCCACCTCAAGCCGCATTCCCATCTCCTATCTACTAACCTCATCCCGCTTCCTTGACTTGTCCATCCTGCCTGGACTGACCTATCTCCTCCCTACCTCCCTACCTCCACTCACCTTTACTGGCTCCATCCCTGCCTCTTTGACTTGTCTGCCTCCTCTCCACCTATCCTCTCCTCTATCCATCTTCTATCCGCCTCCCCCTCTCTCTCTATTTATTTCAGAACCCTCTTCCCCTCCCCCATTTCTGATGAAGGGTCTAGACCCGAAACGTCAAGCTTTCCTGCTCCTATGATGCTGCTTGGCCTGCTGTGTTCATCCAGCTCCACACCTTGTTATCTCTTATAAGCTGTAGCACTTGTGGGTTTCCCACCATGAAAGGAAGGAATGAAACATTAAAAGAAAACTAATTTTACCTCAGTTTTAATGAAGGCTTCATAACCATTGTATTTCTCTTCCTTAAAATGGCAGTTGAACTGCTATGTATTTTCAACATTTTCTGGTATTATTTCAGTTCTTTTCTTTTATCTTCATCGATAGCCATTTCAGAGAGTGAGACATTCAACAATGAGAGGACATTGTCCTCAGAGAGGCCAGACAGCTAAATGCCATCAAAGATAGAAAGGACCTTTATCAGAGGGAGGGAATCATCTGACAAAGATAAAAGAGAAGAAATAATAATCAAGGACAGGAGATAAAAGGTACTGCAGATGCTGGAGAATCCGAGATAACAAGCATGGGGCTGGATGAACACAGCAGGTCAAGCAGCATCATAGGAGCAGGAAAACTTGACGTTTCGGGCCTAGACCCTTCATCAGAAATGGGGGAGGGATGGGTTTAGGCCTGAAACGTCAAGTTTTCCTGCTCCTATGATGCTGCTTGACCTGCTGTGTTCATCCAGCCCCATGCTTGTTATCAAGGACAGGAGATATTTATTGATGAGGGACAATCTCACTGAATAGATAAGGTCTTCATTAGAAAGAAAATAATCTTCAACCATGTGAATAAACCTTCATAGATCCTCAGCAGAGACAGAAAACCTTCAACTTATTAATCAGTCTTGATTTGAACCCATTTCTAGGGATAAAATGCAATTTCCATAATGAAGCCAGGCACATTCAGCACTGATGTTTTTAATAAGCAGTCTGAGAAAGAGAGAACGTTATCAGTGTGTTCCGCCCTCTTACCTGGAGTGGAGTATTCAAGACCAGTAGGCACTTCCTGAGCTGCAAGTTCCTCTTGCTGTCCATTGTAGAATCCTTGCTGGTAGCAGTTCTCAGGAAATCCTACCATGGATGGGTCCCCACACATGTCAACAGGGATGTGTCTCTGAAATACAAAAACAGGACCTCATTGTACTGATCCTCACTCAAAGACACAAAAACATCTTTGATTAATTTTTTTTTATTGCAGTCATAATGCTTTTGATGGATGGATTCAGAAAGGTTCCAAAATGCTGATTTGTGGGAGTGGTAAGAATCAGGTACAACAAAGATTAGTTGCAGAGATCACTAAGAACATTGAAACCTAGGACTTAGGTGCAAGAACTTTGAACCTGATCTGCAAATCCATACAAATATTATTGAATTTAGCACTTTCAATTAAACTACAACTATAGCATAGATTGGTGCAGACTTATATGCAGTCCCATCAAAAATTCCAGATCAGGTGTAGCATGAGTTGAATATAAAGAACCCTCTAAACTGCCCATTCAAATATTTGCAGAGTGGGTACAAGGTAAATTAGATCCCGGATTATTTCCTCTTTACACTGTCCATCATTCTCAGGTACAGGTACAGCATGAGTTGGATAGAAAATAAAACTCCTTGACACTACTGCATCAAGCTTTCCCAGGGCAACTATAATACAGGCTAGATACCGACTGAGGTTCATTCAAGTTAAGTAGTGGTTGGGGTAGGACATGGGCGAAGCTGCCTGAAGGCCTAAAATTGTTGAACACAATATTGAGTTCAGAAAGCTGTTGAGTTCCCAAGTGAAAAATGAGATGCTGTTCTTCCAGCATGCACTGAGCTTCGCTGGGCACTAGTGCAAGCCTGAGACAGTGATGTTGGCCTGGGAACAGGTGGTATGTTGAAACGTTCTGGCGCAGATCAGCACAAGCTGGAAAAACAGTGCTTCATTTTCCACTTGGGAACTCTACAGCTTTCTAGGCTCAATATCGAGTTCAACAATGTTAGGGTTTGAGGTACCTTCATCCATATTCTTACGCCAACCCCCACACACCAGGCCTTGTTATCACATTAGTAGCTATTCATTCTCCAAGGCTGACTGTTATCTATTCCTTTTGTGTTCTCCCTCTCTTGGCTCTAATTCCACCTATCGTTTACTTATTAACCCCTGCCCACCCTAAATTCTGCATAAAAGGCAGTTTCCCTCGTTCTGAAGTTCTAAGGAAGGGTCTCTGGAGCTGAAACGTTAACTCTGATTTCTCTCCACAAATGCTGCCAGACCTGCTGGGCTTTTCCAGCAATTTCTTGCTTTGTTTCCGATTTCCAGCATCTGCAGTTCTTTTGGTTTTATCTCTAACCTCGCTTTTTTTTAACTTGCTCTTCGGGTGTGAGTATGCTCGGCAAAGTCAGTACTGTTATGGCCGTGGCAGCTCACTGCAATTCATCAGGCACTGCTCCCGATGAAGTTTGTGGCCAGCATCATCTTTAAGTGTAGAAAACTACAGGACACATTTGGCTAAGTGTTGTACAGGAAAATAATTTCTTAGACAAATTAGGTGAGGCTTATGTTAAAAGAATACAAATGATTGCATGTTAACAACTAGCTACAGGTTACTTTGATATTAATGACATTGTTACAAAGACTTTGAAAAGGATGTTAGATTTCACTGCTTTGAGATCCTATGCTGTTCTGCCCACAGTCCAAATGACAGCATCAAAGTGGGTGGTGCTTAGTAATTCCTCAGTATTAACCCTTTCAGACCTACAGTCAGCAGCCAGAATTCATGGCTCATCTTTAATTGTCATTGAGCAATACAACTGGATCTAATCAGTTCCAAGGTTTACAAATGGGACTTCCTGGCATCAATCTGTCAGAGACTTAAGCTTTACCCACTGAGATTGAGATAACCCTGCCTTGGACCACCAGCTAGAACTAGATTACAACTAGATTGAACACTTTTTGTTTGCAACTGTCTTCAGCAATGTGTCTAAAATATAGACTGCAGCGGCACTGAGCAGAAAAGTGGAAATCATGTTGAAAATATACCTTGTGACCACCTTGTACTATGCATCAATTTCTTAATGTATTAAACTGTCTGAATGTTGCATGTGTATAACTATGGTCAAAAACTAAAGACAGCATATCCCTCAATCTGTGCTAATAACATAAATAGAATCTGTAACAGCAAAAGGATAGAAATTAACATCTAATAAACTTTATTAAAAGTATTTAATTAATCGAATTTACAGCACAGAAACAGGCAATTCAGCTCAGCTTGTTTATAAGCATTGCTTATATTCCTCATATGCCACTTACCTTACCTCACCCTATTAGAATATCTTATTATTCTTTTCTCCCTAACGTATTCAGGTAGCTTCCTCTTCAGCATGCTTGTACTATTTGTTTTAATTGCTTAATGTGATCATGAGTTTAATGTTCTGATCACTCCCTTCTTAAAGACATTTCTCTAAATTCCTTTTTGGATTTATTAGTGACTATGTATGTACTGAGTTAAAGAATTCCTGTAGTCGGAACCCTACCAAGTCCTGCTATAAATTTTAAAGAGCTCCATTAAATCCTCTGCCATCCTTTCCTTTTGCACTATCTTTCCTGATGCTTGTACTGTCTCAAACCTTGAATCATTTCGCCAGAGGTACTGTGAGGCATTATGATGCATTAAATCCTGACTGTTCAGGTATGCAAACAATCTTTGTGATTTATCAGACTTTAAGCCAACATTCATCCTTCAGTCAAAACCACATACTCATTAACTGGTCATTCATTTGTTAAAACCTTGTTAATTTCTGCTATATTTTCCTCAATAGCATTACACTGTTTCATAGGAATTCACTGCAGGAAACGCACAGAGATATCAAAAAACACATAAAATGTTTTATTTTCTACAATAAAAGTGCACTTTTAAGAATCTGCAAAATAAATTTCAATGGTAATAGTCATTTACTGCATCCTTGTAACAATTTACCACCTCACACACAGATTTGAAAATTTTGACTGTAGCCAAATAACTGAATAGCAAACTGCACAAACTGATTGTATAATGAGAGTGCCATGAATCAAAGAATTATAACAGGGTTACAGATATAGATGGTAGTACTGCTTCCTACTGTATCTATTATTAGTGATGCCCTCAGCTGTTGAAAAATCCTCAGACAGAGTTCATTTCAAAGTTTCATTTATGGCATTATGTAAGAAGAACTGAAGTTGTTCAATGCACAGATAAGTGAGTGATGGCCTGAGGCAGAAAGGTTTATCACTGATCACCAGACAGAGTGGCTGGCATCTGCTGTTTCTTTCCTATTTGCCCATAGCATTGACCAATCTCTGTCTTAACCACACAGATGTTGAACGTAAAACATTTTGTTCCAGCAACATCAATAAACTATTTCAATATCCAAGACCACAGCCATTTTCTAATTCATGAACTCTTATTGAAAAAGCCTACCTGCTATATCTTCATTAATGGGATTAAGAGATCTTTTGTTTCAGCTTTCCTTCTCTTCCTGCTGAATCTGACTGGGGACCTAGAATTCAACTTCAAAAGTTCTGATCTGTCTATCTTGGTACAGTTATAAGAGTCAACCAGATAGCCTGAGTGAAATAGTATAACAGAGCAAGAAATAAGATCAAGAGTAGACCATTTCGCTTTCCAAGCTTGCTATGCCATTCAACCTCATAATTGCTGATCTTGAAGTTAAACGTCACATTCCTTTCTGCTCCCCAAATCCCTTGATGCCCTGACAGGTGAAAAATCTGACTAGACCCAATCTTAAGTGTATTCAACATTGCAGCATCCACAATCCTCAGTGATAGGCAATTCCATAGATTCACAACATGTTGAGTGAAGTAATCTCTCTTCATTTCAATCCTAAATGAAGACTGTATACCCATTATTTAGTTTCCCAATCAACATAAGCAATCTCTCAGCATCTTCCCCAAAAGGTTCCATTTGAATCACGCAAAGCTCAGTAAGATGTCCTCTTCTTTTTTTAAATATCAGTGACTATAGACCCAATTTTTTGGAGCTCCTCATCAGGGGACATTCCTCATTCCAGGGACTGATGTTGTGAACCTTTGCTGTGCCACTTCCAATGGAAATATATCCTTTCATAGATATGGAGAACTAGACAGCACACAACCTGGAGCTTGGGTAGTTCAGTTGGTACGGCAGCTGACTTCTAATCTGAGGGTCTAAGGTTCAGGGAGCTGTCTTTTAGCTAAAAGGTAGGAAACAGGAGATAGGGAGAGGTGCATTTCTCAGACAAGTGGAAATAGTGATCCTGAGGGATTGGTGTTAGGACCTTTGTTTTTTTTCTGATTTATGTAAACAACTTGGAGACGGGTGTTGAGGGCAAAGTCTCTAAATTTTCAGATGACACTTAGCTATGGAGAACAGTAAATTGTGAGGATGACACTGAATGACTTCAGAAAGACCTTGACAAGTTAGTCAAATGTGCAGACACCTGGTAGATGAATTTCAATGCAGAGAAATGTGAGGTAATGCACATTGGTAGAAGAAACATGGAGAGACAATCAGGGCTCAATGGTACAACTTTGAGAGGAGTGCAAGAGCAAACGGATCTCAGAGCTCATGTGCATAATTTTCTGAAGATGGCCAGACAAGTTCAAACAGTTGTTAAGAAGGTTAATTGGATCCTTGGGTTTATACATAGTGATATAGAGTATAAAAGCAAGGAAGTGATGCTGCCCCTCTACAAATCATTGTACAGATTACATCTGTAGTATTGTGTTCAGCTCTGGGCTTGTTATTTAAGGAAGGGTGTGAAAGCCCTGGAGTGAGTTCAAAGGAGATTTGCCAGAATAATACCAGGAATGAGGGAATTTAGATACAAGGGAAAAATAGAGAAATTGAGCTTATTCTCCTTGGAGCAGAGAAGATTAAGAATGACCTTATGGAGTTGTTCAAAATTATGAACAAGTTTGACAGGTTAAAGAAGAATATTCTGTTTCCACTAATTATTATGTTAGTAACTAGGGGTCACAATTTCAAGACTGGCAGCATGAGATCTTGGAGTGATGTGAGGAGAAACCTCTTTACTCAGAGAGTTGTTAGCATTTGGAATGCACTGTCTGGAAGAGTGGTGGAGGCAGAATCCATAGCAGGTTTCAAAAGAAAGCTGGATATATATTTGAAAGTGAAAAAATTTACAGGGCTTCAGAGATTAGTTTGGCAAGTGAGATAAATTGGGTACGGGAGCCTATACAGACATGATGGGTTGAACGGGCTCCTGTACTGTAAAATTCTATGATTCCATTATTTGAAATCTCCACATCCACTCACCAAAACCCTGCACAATTCTGGCAAAACTTCTTTATTCCAAAAGCCTTGCAAAAAAGGCCAACACCATTTTCTTTCCAAATTTCTTATCGTACCTGCATGGTAACCTTCTACATTCCTTGCGTGATTACATTCAAGTTTTATTCTTTTGTGGGATTTTTTATGTTACCATCCATTCCATTTGCCTTTGGAATTTGCCAAGCTTACATTGTATGCCTCCAGACCAACAGGTTTATTTGAAATCACAACCTTTCAGAGTGTAGCCCCATCGTCGAGGTGAAGGAACTGCACTCCAAAAGCTTGCAATTTCAAATAAACCTGTTTGACTATAACCTGGTGTTGTGTGATTTTTGACTTTGTCCACCCACCCCAATTCAACACAGGCACCTCCACATCAGGGACTGAGTACATGCTGACTCAGAGGAGGGTGCCCAAAGTTGGAGTATAAGAGACAAAGCAAGCTACAAAGGTGGAGAAGTTGATGAACATAGTACCAGAGCTTGCACCCTAAGCAGCTGAAAGAACAGTCACCTATATTGGGGCAAAGGGCCCAAATATGCACAAGATACGAGAGTGCAGAGTTGATGTGTGTGTGCGACCTCACAGTCAAATAAGATAGCACAGTTGTGAACAGTATGATTCAGCCTGGAATTCTAATGCAGTGACTAATGAACAAAGTGGCAAAGGCAAGATCTTTGTGCGGGGTGAAGTAGATGGCTTTTGTCTCTCAATATTCAGTTGGAGAAGATTGTGGCTCATCTAAGATCAAACATGAGAGTAATGGAACTTTAGAGGATGCTTGACTACACAAGTATATCATAGAATCCCGACAGTGTGGAAACAGGCCCTTCGGCCCAGCAAGTCCACACCAAACCTCAGAGGATCCCACCCAGACCCATCCCCCTATAACCCACCTAATCTACACATCCCTAAAAACTCCAGGCAATTTAGCATGGCCAATCCACCTAACCTGCACATCTTTGCACTGTGGGAGGAAACCCACGCAGTCACAGGGAGAATGTGCTAACACGACACAGACAGTCACCCGAGGCTGGAATCAAACCCGGGTCCCTGGCACTGTGAGGCAGCAGTGCTAACCACTAAGCCACTAAGCCACCATGCCACCCACAGTAATCCTAGGATTACCTAGGATCGGCAGGATCGGTAATCCTAAAGAAATTGCCCAAGGTTGGTGAATGCTGCTCACCTTAGGTATATACAGTGCCCTCTATGTGGGTATGTCAATTGCTGAACATGCACACAGCCATCAGAGGAATAAAGAACTTAAACATTTGCAGTGGTGAAGGAAATATACTTTGGTGTTTAAGTACATAAATCTCAATAGATTCACAGCTAATGTAATGAAAAAGAAGTCAGAGACAAACGTACAGGGCCAGTTCAGCAGACATCAGAGATGCACCAAGTGGTGGAAAGTTTTTTTGGATTACAAAGTGGAAGGGAGGAAGCAGTAAAGGTAACTGAATAACTTCTATCTTGGTAATAAAGGAAGTTCCTGAACTTCCTACACTTGCAGGTGCAGCAGTGATTGGGAAGGCGACTAGAATGTTCCCTTCATTTCTACAGGGATGGAGTTTAAAAACAGGAAGGTTATGCTACAGTTGTATAAGGGGTTAGTGAGGCCATACCTGGAGGACTATGTACAGTTTTGGTCTCCATACTTGAGAAAAGATGTACTGGCACTGGAAGGGGATGCAGAGGATATTCACTTGGTTGATTCTGGAGTTGAGACAGTTAGCTGATGAGGAGAAATTGAGTAGATTGAGACTTTATTCATTAGAATTTAGAAGAATAAGGGGGGAATCTTATAGAAGGATTATGAAGGGAATAAATAAGATAGAAACAGGGAGGTTGTTTCCATTGGTGGGTGAAACTAGAACTAGGGGGCATAGCCTCAAAATAAGGGGGAACAGATTTAGGACTGAGCTGAGGTGGAACTTCTTCACCCCGAAGTGTTGTGAATCTGTGGAATTCCCTGCCCAGTGGCTACCTCATTGCATGTTTTTACAGCAAAGATAGGTGGATTTTCATACAGTAAAGTATTTAAGGGCTTTGGTGAGCAGATGGGTAAGTGGACCTGAGTCCACAAAAGATCAGCCATGATCTTATTAAATGGCTGAGCAGGCTCGATGGGCCAGATGGCCTACTCCTGATCCTATTTCTTATATTCTTATGTTACTGGTAAAGTTGAGGGTAGAAGGGAATGAGGAAAGATCTTTAAGAAGTTTGGTAATGAAGACAGATGTTTGGTAAAGAAAAAGAAAGAAGACAGGGTTAGAGGTTGATCTCATCTCCAAGATGAATTTGTGATAACTTTGATGAAACTGTAGCCTTGAAGAGTTTCAAGTAGCCCATCCAGATCAGGCAATGTTTAGACAAGCCATTGTGCATTGATATACTGAAAACTGCATCTTTTGGCCTTAACAAAGTGAAGTTGGAGGCAGCTAGAATGCTCAGTATGAGAGCCTGTGAATGTTTTATTGGGGAAAAGATCATCAAAGATGCAGGTAAGGGAGTGGCTGAATAAATCTACAGTTTGTCACAGTATCATGGCAAATGAAAGACCAATGACAGGGCAGTTGAGTTTGTCCAATGTGGCCCTAGAAACAGGCCAATGATTGCAGGGGATACCAAAGCCAGTCAGTTTAGAGTGGTAGGAGAAGTTCACAAAGTGAGAATAAGATTTTAAATATTAATTTCATGGAGAATTCTTCAGAAGCCACTTTAAGAAATGTAAAGCAGCTAAAAAAGCTGACGGTGGTACGGAGATAACAAGGTGTAGAGCTGCATGAACACAGCAGGACAAGCAGCATCAGAGGAGCAGGAAGGCTGACGTTTCGGGCCTAGACCCTTCTTCAGAAAAAGAGTCTT
>JAHRHZ010000042.1:33872649-33901016 GCA_024137785.1 Ginglymostoma cirratum | reverse complement strand
CAATCAACTTTAAAAGAAGTCTTCTGAAGAAGGGTCTAGGCCCGAAACGTCAGCCTTCCTGCTCCTCTGATGCTGCTTGGCCTGCTGTGTTCATCCAGCTCTATACCTTGTTATCTCAGATTCTCCAGCATCTGCAGTTCCTACTATCTCCGACTGTAGCACACATCAGATATGCTCTGACCATTCACAAGTAAATTAAACAGGCAGTTAGATCTTTGCTTACATCAACTGGATGCTTAAGAGGGAGTCTTCTCAATATGACAAGTAGCACAATCCTACCACAGATTAATAAAACATTTGTCAGAGCAAAATAATCTAAATTCTAAGCCTATGTTTTTTTTCTCATACTGAAGATTATTAAGTAATCAAATTCAGTGGATATTTCAGAAACGGCAATATATAATTCAGTTTCTTTGTCCTTTAACACACCATAAAAGCTGAGAACACCAAGTTTCCTTTTCTGTTGTGTTTAGGCTTTCAGTGTTTCCTTTTTGCCAGCACATTCTAATGATCCTGTTGGCAAATTCTAAGCTGTTCTCATTAGAAGGACAGTTAATGGGGGTTGGCGGCGGTGGGGAATGTTGTGCCTGTTAAAGGGTGAGTAATATTGCATTTTTCCTATACATCCGCCTAGGTTGTGTGATTTTACAATTTCCTGACTCACTCAAGGCTCAAAAAAGCAGGATGCCTGCCTTTCCGCATAACCTACCATAAGGCCCCTGTAAGGTGGAGAGTAGGAGCTGCAGCTTCCAGCCATTGCTTCAGGGTAATAATTCATCGTCATGATCTGCCTAAAACCACAAAAAACAAGAGCCTGTTAAATGTTGGATCATCTGACAGTCCCCAGGGAAGAGAAACACCAACCTCATTCATTCCCATTTCATCAAGTGTATGCTTTTCTTGGTGGATTTTTCTTAACACATACATTAATGTTGAACATATTATGAACATTTATATCAAAATTAAACGTAAAGTAAGACAGATCATCGACGCATTGCTTTCTGGCAGAGTTGTCCTGACATTGCTGACGGTAATATTGAATGCAGTGAAACAATGGGTAGAAGTTTCATCAATGTGACCACACAATAAAAAGCAGGGTTCTATATGAGGTGGGTTCACAGATCTATCCAGTGAAGGGAATAATGAAACATGGGCAGTGGTGCACAGTGTATTAGGCTACACATGTAGTTATTGACACACTGCCCTGTTATATTACATGATCTTGTACACAATGGCTCAGGCTATTGCGGACAGTAATGAGCACTAATTGATCATTTTCTGCTGAGCAGTCAGGGATGTATTAAATGAAGTGAGAACTCGTTCCAATTGACATGGGCTGTTCGTACCTGGTTACTCATATAGGTTGTGAAAACAGCTGTTGATATTTTACTGGCTATTGAGAGGCGCAGATTCATAAAGAATTCTATGTGCAGAGAATTGAGGAACTTTGCACATTCCCTGGGATATGCCCTGTGTTGGGACACGAATTGATCCCCCGGTCCGGGATCAATGTTAACAGCACACTGACTGAATCATGTGTACACGGAGTCGACAGCACAAGCAATCCCATACTTTCTTTGAACCCAGCGCAAGGAAGAAAGATTATACATCTGTTTTTTTTCCTCTTCCACAAACGAACTGCTTTACTGAATGAGTAATCTTGCGAGTTCTGGTTCGTGACCTTTTCCCCTCAATAACCTCGAAACTGGAGTGAGGGAGGTTTTAGACATTTCAAAGTTAAAGCCGCCTGCGTGATAAGTTCAGCACACCGTTACTCACTTTAAAACTCTAGCGCAGGGGCAAAGCCGGTTCCTCAGCGATTTGGAGTCCTGGTTCCAGTCCAACTCTCACACCTTCCCAGCACTGTGTGCTCTCCACTGAAACGCCAATCTTCAATTTCTCAGGGCGGCAGTGGCAGGGACAGCGGGTGGACTCCACCTATTTAACAGACCAGGATAATTTACATCACGTCCTACCGGATCCCAACCTTCCTGAAACAGGAATTGCGAGAGGTCACTCGGGACTGGTCCAGTTACAATTCATTCTCGCACAGCCGAAAATATTACTGCTCGAGAGAGAGGTAGAAACTGGGCTGACCGATTTTCGTTTGGACTAATCGAAACGTTGGTCTTTGCTACTCAGAACATAGGAGATCCCCTTCCCGTGACCAGCGGCTGGGCTTTGTGTTGGGAAGCAACAAGCAGGAGCGCGGTGAATAGGACACGGTGACTAGAGACACTGACCAGGATACAGTGACCAGGGACACTCACCACAAGCAGGCACCAGAGACGCTGACCAGGGTACAGTGACCAGGTACACTGACTACAGACAGTGACCAGGGACACTGACCAGGACACAGTGACCAGAGACACTGACCAGGATACAGTGACCGGAGACACTGACTACAGACACTGACCACAAGGCACTGACCAGAGACAATGACCAGGATACAGTGATCAGGGACACTGACGAGGATACGGTGACCAGAGACACTGACTACAGAAAGTGACCAGAGATGCTGACCAGGATACATGGACCAGAGATGCTGACCAGGATACAGTGACCGGAGACACTGACCAGGACACAGTGACTAGAAGACACTGACCAGGATACAGTGACCAGAGACATTCTGATCACACTGACCAGAAAGACATTGCCTCAAGACACAGTAGCCAGAGACCAGAGACTCTGTGACCAGAGACACAACACGATACAATGTTTATGACATAGAGATACAGCAACCAGATGCAGTGACTGGAGAGAGAGTAACCAGGGATGCAATGTTCAGGGAAGCAGCAGCCGATGACCATGTCTAAAATTGTGAGGGGTCCCAACTGAGAAAAAAAGAAGCATTTTTCCCCTTGAATGACGGATCAGTAACTAGGGAGCACAAAATTAAGGTTTAGAGGGGATGACATAGGTGGTTTAGAGGAGATGTGAGAAATTTGTTTTGGCCCAGAGGTTGGTGGGAATCTGGAACTCTCTTGCAGGGGCAAGAGAGGCAGAAACCATCATAAATTTGAGAAGTATTTAGATGTGCATTCATGATGCCAAAGCACACAAGACAATGAGCCAAGTGCTGGAAAATAGGATCAGAGTAGTTAGGTGGCTTTTTTGAACACTGTGGATTCAATGGACTGAAGGGCCTTTTTCTATGCTGTACACCTCTATAACTCTATGACTGTATTAGCCAAGATACATTGACTAAAAGAAAGACTTGCATTTGTACTGCACCTTTCAAAATATTCCAAAGTGCTGTACAGCAATTGAAGTGTGGTTACTATTATAACGGAGGAAATTCAGCTGCTAGTTTGCTCACAAGGTCCCACAAACAGCAATGTGATAATATTGGAAATCCATGTGATAGAACAGATTAGAATATCCTTTATAGTCGTGTGCACTTGAGGACAGAGGTACAGGAGTACAGTGAAAAGTTTTACAATGTTACCTCTTATGTGACATCTTATGTACAAGTACCTAGGTACAAATCTTAGAAACAAAAAGAGGAATTAAAAGAAAAGTAACTGCATTACTTTACAGTGTTTAAAGAATAAGTTTAAAAAAAGACATAGTTAAAGGATTGACATTTCAATCAGATAAAAAAAATTCAAATAAACATTACATTACCGCAGCTGAGCGCAGGGACTCCCCCATATAGTCCCCACCTGTGCCAGAAGCCAGTCCAACAAACGACCCTGCTCTACACCTCCAGTCTGCTCCGTACAGACTCTCAATGCTCCAAAGTAAGTTCTAGGACTGCTTGCCCTGCGCCACCTTCCACCACTCCTTCTGCTGGCCGTTGCACCAGAGTCAATTGCTGCCAGCTCCTCCTTTCCCCGAATGCAGAAAGGGCGAAAAAAAGAAAAAAAAATTGAGGCACAAATTGTCCAGGGCACAGAGAAAACTCCCCTGCTTTTCTGTTAATGAGTGCCACGCGATCACGTAAATCCACTCCAGAAAGTAGATGACACAGCAGTTTAACTTCTTATGTGAAAGATGTCATGTCCAACAGTACAGCACTTCTTCAGGGTAGCACTTTTGAATTTTATTGGTCAAGTGTTGGAGGAGAACTTAAACCTAACAGCTGTGATGAAGCGGTAACTGTGCTACTCATTGAGGCATGTGTGACCACTAAACAAGAATATAGTGACTGGGACACACTGACCAGATGAACCTGTGAACAGAGATACATTGGAAGAAGAGTTGCTGATTCAGCTAGATAAACTTGTCTAATGTCAACCATGGATCTGCTGATGGCACCCTCTTCGATCAATCACAAGCTTCTGCATTCAAGTCCCACCCTACAGTTAGAGAATTAAAGTGACAGCCCTTTAGAAGGTAGTGGTGGTCAGCTATCTTCTTGAAATGCTGCAAGTCATGTATTGTTGGGACATTTATATTGTCATTATCGAGGCCGTTCCAGGAATGTGACCGAGTAACAATAAAGTAAAAGCAATGTGAGGACCATTCCAGAATCAAGACAGCTTTCTTTAGAAGATCATAGCTAAAAGCACCTTCTTTTCACTTGTCTGCTTTTTGTTAGAATCTCAAAGGACAATATACCCTTCCATAAATGTCATAGCTGATCTCAATTTAGTATTTTAAAAGAGATCAAAGCAGAACTTTAATTCAGTTTAACATAATTTCCACTTCTTTATATTCCAGACTTCTTCAGATGAAGGGCAATATTCCATTCATCCATTTCATTAATTTTTGCATGCATCCACTAGCTTTTAGTGACGAAGAGGTGATTGGCATGGCTAAATCGCTGTCTTTTTTAAGGTGACCAGCTTCACATCTTTTATAAAATCTGTCTTAGGTGCAAATTAATTGCCCATGCACCTTCCTCTCTTGAGCTCCATCTTCCACAATTTTGCCCACTTACAACCTACGGCTGTTGTTTGAAATTTCCTGCTCCCTATTCACGGAGTGACTCAACTTAGTGGAAAATGGTGATGAGGGATAAAGTGAGTAGAGAAACAGTGACAGGATATTCGGTGGCTGGAGACATAGAAACTTCAATAGAGTTAATTGTGGATATGTAACAACACAAATGGTGACTGACAAAACGGACACTTAGTTACAATGACTGAGGATATAATGCCCATGCGATACAGGTCCAGGGATTACATAGTAATCAGAGGATATACTGACTGAGTAATATGATGATTGTGGACATGGTGTGGTGGATTTGTTGGCCAGTGAATGATGACTGAGAATATAACAATGAAGGAAACTGCGACTTGGAATGTCTTTTTTTAGCAACCACAATTTGAGTGTTTTAGAAGAACATTAAAACGCTTCGCCAACTTACAAATTTAGTTCACAATACACGAAGAAATGGATCTAACTGTTAAGCAAAACAATTATATTCTAATTTATTACATGTAAACAGGCAGACAGTCATTAAGAGAGCATATTGAATGCAGAAATCTTTTAATATCTCCACATTATAGGCCAGGTGCTTTTAGAGAATTCTCAAATACGAATTAACATTTGCAAACAACTGTTAGAGCAGAGCCAATCTTGCATCTTATCCGGACTGCAGTGAGATCATTGCCTCTTCGCCTCTGAAGTCAATATTCCTGAAAATGCAAAAATGCAAAAATGCAAAATGCCTACTCTCTTCTAAAGATCCAGAATGAAATTCTTATGGTTCTGCAACTCTCAGTAAAACTGCTTACAGAAAATTGGCACTAAATGTGCACAAGGAAGGAAAACAGATAATTTAGATTTAAGGAAATAGATAAAAGAAAAGGTTGTGTTATTATAGTGCCTGAATGTCCTCAGGATGTTCTAAATTTAGAGTCAATTAACAACGACTTGTGTTTATATAGCATGGTTCACAGAATGAGCTGTCTCAAATAGTTTCACAGGAGTGTTGTAAACCAAATTAGAAAACAAATCGCAAGAGCACATCAATAGGGAAGAAGGTCAGAAGATTGATCAAAGTAGGATTTAAGGAAAATCTTAAAGGAATGGAGAGTCAGAGAGACTTAGGGAGTGAATTTCAAAGCTTACAGCCAAAATGGCTCACGGCCAACAATAGTGGAGCAATTAAAGTTGGGGTTGGTCAAGAAGACAGAATTCAATGAGTGCAGATATTCCAGAACATTATGGGGCTGGAAATGATTATAGAAATAGGAAGGGGCTAAGTACTGGAAGAAGATGAACAAAACGAATGAGAGCTTTTAAATCAATGTGTGGCTTGACTGAAAGCCAAGACATGAACAGTTGGTAGACACGAGTTGGTGCAAGCAAGGATACAGACAGCACGGTGTTGGCTGACCTCAAGTTTACAGAAAATAGAAATTGGGAAGTTAGCCAAGTATGCATTGGAATAGTCAAATCCAAAGGTCAGAAAGGCATGAATAAGAAGATGAGCAGGGAACATAGAAACAAGGAAACATAGAAGATAGGAGTAGGAAGAGGTCATTCAGCCTTTCGAGCCTGCTCCACTAATCTTCATGATCATGGCTAATCATCCAACTCAATAGCCTAATCCTGCTTTCTCCCCATAACCATTGATCCTATTCGCCCCATGTGCTATATCTAGTTGCCTCTTGAATACATTCAATGTTTTGGTATCAACTACTTCCTGTGGTAATGAATTCCACAGGCTCACCACTCTTTGGGTGAAGAAATGTCTCTTCATCTCTAAATGGTCTATGCCAAATCCTCAGACTGTGACCCCATGGTTTTGGACACACTCACTATCGGGAACATCCTCCCTACTTCTATCCTGGCTACTCCTGTTAGAATTTTATAAGTCTCTATGAGAGCCCTTCTCATTCGCCTGAACTTCAGCAGAAACAATTCTAACCTAGTCAATCTCTCCTCATATGTCAGACCCGTCATCCCCAGAATCAGCCTGGTAAATCTTCACTGCACTCCCTTGAGAGCAAGAACATCTTTCCTCAGAAAAGGAGACTAAAAATGCACACAATATTCTAGGTGTGGCCTCACCAAGGCCCTGTCTAACTGCATCAACACATCCCTGCTCCTATACCAGAAACCTCTTGCAATGAAGGCCAACATAGCATTTGCCTTCTTTACCACCTGCTGCACCTGCATGCTTACCTTCGGCGACTAGTGCACAAGGACACCCAGGTCCCAGTGCACACTCCCCTCTCCCAACTTACAGGCATTCAGGTAGTAATCTGCCTTCCTGTTTTTGTTTCCAAAGTGAATAACCTCACATTTGTCCAAATTATACTGCATCTGCCATTGATTTGCCCACTCACCCAACGTGTCGAGACCATGCTGAAGGATCTCTGCATCCTCGTCATTGTTCACCCTCCCACCCAAGCTGGTATCATCTGCAAAGTTTGAGATGTTACATTTTGTTCCCTCATCCAAACCATTAATATTTATTGTGAATAGCTGGGGTCCCAGCAACAATCCCTGTGGCACCCTACGATTTACTGCCTGCCAAGGAGCTATTAATTCCTACTCCTTGTTTCCTCTCTGCCAACCAGTTTTCTATCCATCTCAATATACTTCCCCTGATCCCATGTGCTTTAATCTTGCACAATAATTTCTTATATGGGACTTTGTCAAATGCTTTCTGAAAGTCTAGATATACTGCATCGAATGGCTCCCCCTTGTCAACTCTGCTAGTTACATGTTCATAGAATTCCAACAGATTTTTCAAGCATTTCCCCTTCATAAATCCATGCTGATTCTGTTTGATCCTGCCACTGCTTTCTAAATGCTCCGCTATAAAGTCCTCGATAATGGATTTGAGAATTTTCCCCACTACCGATGTTAGGCTTACTTGCCTATAATTTCCTGTTTTCTCTCTACCTCCCTCTTTGAATATTGGAGTGACATTAGTTACAGTCCAATCTGCAGGGACTGTTCCAGAGTCTATAGAATCCTGGAAGATGACCATCAATATATCCACTATTTCTAGGGCCACTTCATTAGGTACTGTGGGATGTAGATTAACAGGCCTTGGGGATTTATTCACATTCAATCCCATCAATTTTCCCAGCACTATTTCACTGCAAATATTGATCTCCCTCAATTCTTCCCTCTCACTAAATCTTGCATTCCCCAACAATTCTGGTATCTGATTTGTGTCCTCTTTTGTGAAGACAGAACCAAAGTATGTATTCAGTTGCTCAGCAATTTCTTTGTCACTTATTATACATTCCCCCAGTTCTGCCTGTACGGGACCTACATTTGTCTTCACCAATCTCTTTCTCTTCACGTACCAATAGAATCTCTTAGTGTCAGTCTTTATGTTCTCAGCAAGCTTGCTTTTGTACTGTATTTTCCCCTTCTTAATTAATTCCTTGGTCCTTCTTTGCTGAATTCTAAACTGCTCCCAGTCCTCAGACATAATATTTTTCTCGGCCTATCTATACGCTTCTTCTTTGCAACAGATCCTATCTCTAACTTCCTTCTTAAGCCATGCATTGGCCCTTTTACCCATGTTGCATTTGTGCCAGACAGGAAGAAACAATTGTTGCAGTTCCCCCATGTGTTCTTTGAATGTTGGCCATTGCCTGTCCACTGTCATCCCTTTAATTGACTCTCTCCAATCCATCAAATCCAACTCATGCCTCATGTCTTCATAATTTCCTTTATTAAGATTCAGCAACCTAGTCTCTGAATCAACTACATCACTCTCCGTCTTGATAAAGAAAATTGTATCATGTTATGATCAATCATCTCCAAGGGATCTCACACAGCTAGACTGGCAATGATCCTCTTCTCATTACAGTCTAAGATGGCCTACTCTCTAGTCGCTTCCTCCACATATTGGTCAAGAAAACCATCCTGTATACACTCCAGGAATTCTTCCTCTACTGCATTGTGGCTAATTTGATTTGCTCAATCCAAATGCAGATTAAAATCACCCATGATCACCAATATCCCCTTATCACATGCATCTCTAATTTCCTGTTTAATGTCATTCTCAACATCACTGCAGTTTGGGGGTTTATATATGACACTCTTAAATGTTTTTTGCCCCTTGGTATTTCTCAACTATACCCATTCAGACTCCACATTGTTCAGGCTAATATCCTTTCTCACTATTGTGTTAACTTTTCTCTTTAACCAGCAATGCCACTCCATCATCTTTTCCTTTTTGCCTGTCCTTCCAAAATATTGAATACCCTGGGACATTCCGTTCCCATTTCTGGTCACCATGCAGCCATGTTTCCATAATCACAATTATAACATACCTGTTGACATCTATCTGCGCAATTAGTTCATCCACTTTATTATAAATGCTCTATGCATTAAAGCACAAAGCCCTTAAGCTTGTTTTTTTAACATTGTCCTGGTCAGAACAGAGTCAGAAAATGTTACAGAGGTGAAAATAGGTATCTCAATGCTGGAACAAATTACTATACATACTGTACTGTACTGAAAACAAAAAAAAAGACTGGAAATCACAGTGGGCTAGACAGCACCCGTGGAGAGAGAGCAAGCTAATAGTTTCAGTTTAGATGATACTTCAGCTCTGATGAACAGTCATCTAGATTCGAAACGTTAGCTTGCTCTGCCTGCATGGATGCTACCTGGCCTGCTGTGATTTCCAGCATTTTTTGTTTTCATCTCATTGATGGTGATGGTATGTGCCTGTGCTTTTAGATGATACCACCAAGGGGCAGCATATTGATGAAAAATAGGAAGCACCAAGGATTGATCCTTGGGAGACCAGCAGTAATTTGTAGAGGTGAAAGAAAAATCATAGCAAGTGATGGCCTTAAAGGGAATCCAAAAGCCTTGTACAGGCGTATAAATGGGAAAAGGTGAGTAAATGGACGAATCTAGCAAATGAGAATTTACGCATGGAGAAAAAGGACAGACCTGAAGTGCTAAGTGAACAACAGACTGGAGAACGTTTGACCAATGCTTTTCAGGTCTGCATCAGTAACATAGATTTTGGTGAACAGGGAACAGCTTCAATATTTCCAGATAAGGCAAACTTTGGAAGTACTGTGAAGTGTAATTTGTTGTCAAAGACCTTGGATTTAAGGATTAGATTTTTTTTGAGGACAAAGGTTATCATGTCAGAATTAAAAGGGAGAAAATTAGAACCTGAAGAGACTGAATATATTAATATTAGCAAAAAACCAAGACAGGAAGTTAGTAAGTAGCTTATGGACAATCAGGTTAAGGGAGCAGAAGGTGAGTCTCAAGGGCAATGTATGTTTGCAGAGGGTGGGGGGAGATATAGAAGAGAACCTAGTGAACTATTTCAGGGCTTGAATCGAGCAATTTCAGGAAAAGTTTGACCCAGTGAGCAGTGGATGAGAGATGTGGAGCAAAAGGTTAATTATAACCTTTACTCTGGGAAGGGGATGCGATGGTTTGGTGTTATCATTGATAGATGAGCAAACCAGAGACTCTGGTAATGTTCTGGGGACCAGGATTCGAATCCTACAGTGGCAGATGGTGGAATTTAAATTTAATAACAGTGCTGCAGTTAAGAGTTTTACAATGACCGCCTGGTTCACTAGTGTCCTAACATGGTTTGTTCTGGCCTACATATGGCTGTAGACCCACACCAATGTGGTTCTCTGTCTGGGCAGTTAAGGATGGGTAATAAAATGCTGCCTAGCAATACCCACATCCTTTGAATGAATAAAAATATATTACTGTGTGTAGTGATTGTAACAAGGTCATCCAGCTGGACCTTGTAGAGTATAAGTTCCCTGGTTGGGGCTGTTAATCTGGTCCAATCAGGAAGCCCTGGCTGCCGTATAAAAAGCCTCTGTAGAGTTATTTCAGTGGCAATGGAAGTAAAGCACAATTCTGAAGAAGCTGGCTCACAACAGTCATCTTTGAGTTGGGGTAAACATTTCTTACATCATGCCTTTGTTTCTGAAGCTTGACTTTTTTGAACCTGTAGGTGAGGACCTGGTCCAGTATGTGGAAAGAATCCATTATTTTTTCTGGGAAAACGATATTGTAACAAATGAAATGCAGTGAGCAATACTTGTGACAACCTGCGGAGCTGTAGCTTTTTCTGTTAGTAGGAGCCTGACTTTCTATGAGGCAGCAGACTCTAAAACCTTTCAAGAATCGACAGATACAGTTAAGGAATATTATGATTTCAAACCTCCTGTAATTTTGAGATGCTATTGTTTTTATTCAACAATTCGAAAAACGGTAGAATCCTTTTTAGGATTTTTGACTAGATCAAGAAGACAAGCAGAAGCCTGTGGCTTTGGTTTAACCCTTAATGAAATACTTAGAGACCATATAGTACATAGAACATGGAATTGTATAGCACAGGAATGGACCCTTCAGACACGATGTTATGCCAAAAAAGATGTCAAATTAAACTAATCCACTCTGCCCGTGTTCTTCCATTCCTTACATATTCATGTGCTTATCTAAAAGTTTCTTAAACACCCCTTTTGTATCTGCCTGCACCACCACTCCTGGCAGTGCATTCCACACTCCTACCACTGTCTGTGTAAAAAACTGTCCCCTCACATCTCCTTTATCCCTCTCACTTTAAATGCATGCCCCCTTGTTTTAGACATTTCAACTCTGGGAAAAAGATTCAGACAATCAACCCTATGTATGCATCTCATAATTTTCTAGACTTCTATCAAGTCTCCCCTGAGCATCCACCACTCCAGAGAAAACAACCTGAGTGTTTTTAGCATCTCCTTAAAGTTCATATCCTCTAATCCAGGCCGCATCCTAGGAAACCTCTTCTGCACCCTCTCCAAAGTCTTCACATCCTTCCTGTAATGTGGCGACCAGAATTGAATGCAATACTCTAAGTGTGGCCTAACCAAAGTCTTATAAAGCTGCAACATGACATCCTGACTCTTGTACTCAGTTTCTGAACAATAAAGGCAAGCATGCCATATGCTTTCTTTACCACCCTATCCACTTACATGCCACTTTCAGGGAGCTATGGACAGGAACCCCAAGTTCCCCCTGTATATCAATGCTGATCAGGGTCCTGCCATTAACTGGAAACTTTTCCTTAATATTTGACCTCCCAAGGTGCAGTACCTCACACTTACACGGACTAAATTCCATCTGTCATTTCTCTGCCCATATCTGCAACTGATATACATATCCCCTTTGACAATCTTCCAAACTATCCACAACCCTGCTGATCTTTGTGTCATCTGCAAACTTACTAACCCATTCATTGACATTTTCATCCATCATTTATATATATCAGAAACAGCAAAGAACCCAGTATGGATCTCTGTGGAACACTACTACTCACGGACCTCCAGCCTGGAAAACAATATTCTACCACTATCTTCCGCCTTCTATGGCCAAGCCAATTCTGAATCCATGCAACCAAGTCACCGTGCATCCCATGCATCTTAATCTTTCTGGAGAGCCTACAATGAGGGACCTTGTCGAAAGTCTTACTAAAATCCATGTAAACAACATCCACTGCTCTAACCTGTCCAATCACCTTTGTCATTTCCTCGAAAAATTCAATCAAGTTATTCAGACATGACCTCCCCTGCACAAAGCCATGCTGATTATCCCTAATTAGGCCATGTTTTTTCAAATGTGCATAAATCCTATCCCTAAGAATTCTCTCCAATAGTTTCCCAACCATCGATGTGAGACTCACCGGTCTATAGTTTCCTGGATTATCCCTATTTCCCTTCTTGAACAGAAGAACAATATTAGCTACTTGCCAGTGCTCTAGGACTTCTCCAGTGGATAACGAGGATACAAAGATCTTGGTCAAGGCCCCAGCAATCTCCTCTCTTTCCTCTCTCAACATCCTGGGGTAGATCCTGTCGTACCCTGGGGACTTATCCACCTTAATGCTCTTCAAGAGACCCAACGCCATTTCTTTCTTGATCTCAAAATGCCTTCGTACATTAGCATGCTCCACAGAAATCTCACTATCCCCCATATCCTTCTCCTTGACAATACTGACATAAAGTACTCATTTAGGATCACACGGATATCCTCTGTCTCCAAGCACAAGTCCCCTCCATTATCCTCAAGTGGTTCTACCCTCTCCCTAGTTATCCTTTAGTTTTTAATATATGCATAGAATGTCTTGGGATTCTGTTTAACCCTACGTGCCAAGGTCTTTTCATGGCCCCTTCTTGCTCTTTAATTCCCTGCTTGAGTTCCTTCCTGCTTTCTTTGTATTCCTCATTGTCCCTGTCAAATTTTAGCTTCCCAAACCTTCCCTCAACTCAGCAGATCATTAGGCAATTCCCACATGTCAAATGTGGACTTACCTGATAACAGCTCCTCCCAATTAACTCTCCCTAGCTCTTGCCTAGTACAGACAAATTTCCCTTCCCCTAGCTTAGTACTTTGCCATGAGGTCCTGACTTACCCTCATTTATAGCTGTCTTTAACTTAAGGAGTTGTGATTGCTGTTTCTATAATGCTCTGTGCAATTAATGATGCAAAAGTGCCTACAAGCGGAAGCCCAACTGCACTCCAAACAGACACTACAACTGGCTTTATCATTGGGAAATGCAGCAAGTAGAGTAAATGAGCTGCAGAGTAATCCAATGAAAGTGGACACCCTCGCAAATTTGACTAAGCTTGGGGAACACCACTTGAGTGCTGACAATTGCATAACCACACTCAGGACATAGTCTGATCAGAGGGACTCTAGGTTGGCCCACTGCAAAACCCCAAAAAAACGCCAAGCCTCAGCCAAATGGTTAAAATTTTCTTTGGGATCCTGGCTAACAAACCATTGTAGTTACTGCTGATATGTAGACTTGAGACAGCAAAAGAGTCCTACTAGACTTAAACTGAGTAAGAAAACTCATAGGCTGGCATCCAGAAGGGTATCAGGAGAGTTCATACCTTGGAAAGTCCCCCAAAATCTGGTTTGGAACAGAAAAATTTCCCTGCAACATCAAAATCAGAACAAATCAATATAACTGTCTGGTTAAATTGTCATCTCGTTCTAATGGAGGTCGAGACTGGCATAGCCATATCAGTGATCACAGAACCAGTTTTTAATAAAATTTGCTAAGAGATACAGCCCTTAACTTCGGTCAAGACTTTGGCTAGGCTGAGGATCTAATCCGGGGAACCTTTACAGGTTCCATGGAAATGCCTGGGTAAACCTTAGATTCAGTTACACATGGACCAAGTAGGTCCTTTCATGGCCTCAATGGTCTTTGTCATTGTAGAAGCCCACTCAAAGAGGCTGGACGTACATAGCGTCCGTCCGTCAAACACGGAGACAACAATAGAAAAACTGTTCACATCTTTTTCAGTAAAAGGAGTCCTGAAAGTGCTGGTCACAGATAACTGGCCATTGTTTACCAGCAGAGAATTTGGTTGTTTCTTAAAGTTGAATAGAATTCGACACATAGGGACATCTCCATATCACCCATCATCCAACAGTCTGGCAGAAAGTGTAGCCCAAATGTTGAAGGTTAACTTGAAGAAACAGCCTACAGCTTTACTAGATACCAAACTGTCAAGGTTCTTGTTTGCTTATAGGACCAGCCCACATGCAACTACAGGAGTAGCACTGACAGAGTTGTAATGGGTAGAAGACCCCGCATCAGATTAAGCCTGGTTTTCCCAGATCTGGGGAGAAGGGTGAAATAGCATCAGGAATATCAATACTGGACACAAGACTCCACTAAGTGAGAAGAGACAGTTTGATACAGAGGACAAGGTTTGGTGTAGGAGCCACGGAAATGGGCCAGGCCAGGGCCAGTGCCATATAAAGTTCGAGTAGATGTGACGATGCTGAACAAGCACATGGACTACACAAATGCTGCAAACTCACAACAGCTGTGGGAGAAAAAAAATCTGCCCTGCCCTTGGAAGAGTTGGAAAGGCTGCCGGAGCCTGTGGGTTCACCGTCTCCCTCAAGCGTTGTCGAGTCCTCAGAATCCAAGGCGGACATGATGGATGTTACTGCCTTGATGCCTTTGCCACTGGAAGGAAAGAGTAGTTTACCAAGGTGCTCCTGGTGAAAGAGGTAAGCCCCTATGCATTACACAGTGCCTGTACAAAACACCGAATCAGAGGAACCTGACACAATGCTAAAAGATCCAGGAGGCTCTCCAAGAGAAAGGACCAGTCCACTTCCTTGAACTTTGAGGGGGAGAGGTACAGTTATTGTAACGAGGTCAGCCCACTGGATGTTATAGATTGTGAGTTCCCTGACTGGGGCTGTTAATCAGGTCCAATCGGGGAGCCCTGACTGACAGATATAAACAGAAGTATCAGAGATGCTGTCACTCTGGTTAGCTGACTCCAAATGGGGCAAGTACTAAAGTCAAGTATTGTATGTGTGGAAATAAAGGGTGATTTGGTGATGAACACCAGACTCAGGAGTTTTTTTATCATGCATGAAATGTCATAGAGACACTCAATATTAATATCCCTTGTGCATAGTTACATTAAAAAGAGCCTATTAATGTTCACTAACAAGAAACTAGATATTGATCTATGTGATGGTAGTGGGCCCCGGGAATGGAGGCAAGTATCAAGGAGCATCTGAAGCCCAGAGGCAACATGGTGCTATGGGTGAAACACAAGGCCAGCTGAGTGCTCTGAGTATACAACTGGGGAGAATAGCTGAAAAGAAGCTGATTAATGACAGCAAGCTGCAAGTGCTGCGTATCAGTACACACCTCGGCACTGAACCATGGAGACGAGAAATGCAAAAGCTGAAAACGCATGGGAGAAAGTCCAAAACAAAGTGTGCGGAAAGTAACAGGAAAACCCCATCAGCAGCTGTGAATAAATAGTATGGTGTATCAGAAACCGAACAGGACAACTGCGCGAGAGGTGACCCACACAATGGACTACAGAGAGCAAAGGCCCACACTGAAAATTGGAAAAACACAGGAAAGCAACAGCAGCATTTCAGTTGCCATTGAGCACATAACAAATATAATGATGATGGAAAAGGAATCTTGCCTTCGCCAGCCTATCTAGAAAATATGTGGGGCTTGACCAGGCCACGTATTGCGTGTAATAATGTTGACAGTTTAGCAGTTAGCATGCTCCTGCAGGTCGTAATGCAAAGTCAGACATTGACCATTTGATCTATAGCTGTGACAATGCTACTGTTGCCAGATAAAGCATGGCTGCAATCTATGACAATGTATTAAAGCTTTCAAATCCGATTTCAGTTGAAGGTAAATCCTTCTTATAGATTAAGTGACATTTAATAGGAGCAAAAGAAATCAAGGAAAATAATTTATTCTTTATAAATGATGATACCATTTCATTGACAATTGTCAGTATCATGTTCTTAAAGAAGCCCTCTTATAACACAGCATTGTAGTGGGCGTGCGGAATCACAGAGTCATCAAATCCCTATAGTGTGGAAACAGATCATTTGACCCATCGAGTCCACACCGACCCTCTGAAGAACATCCTTTCCATACACACCCCCCACCCTAACCCTGTAACCCTGCATTGCCATGGCTCATCCAGCTAGCCTGCACATCCTGGGACACCACAGGCACTTTATCGTGGCTAATCCACTTAACCAGCACATCATTGGACGGTGGGAGGAAACAGGAACCCTCAAAGGAAACACAAACAGACGTGGGGAGAATGCCCAAACTCCACAAAGTCACCCAAGAATGGAATCAAACTCGGGCCACTGGTGCTGTGTTAACCACTGAGCCACTGTGCTGCCCCAGATGAAACTCAATCAGAAGTTTTACAGCCTAAAGAAGGTTTTATATTTTCACAAGTAGTGCAGTTCAGCAACAGACAGTATTTAGAAAGCAGAAAATATATTTTACTCAAGGGGACAGAGAACTTTCCTGGCACCAACCTATTCAGCCTGTCAAGGTCCACATTATTAATCTTAGAGTTGCAAACAGCAGCCATAAGGAGAAGATAGTCCTACTTCTGCTATTGCTTATTGTCTGAGCTATGTTGGGAAAGTTACACAGACTTTTTTCAAATGGTTTGCTGAAGCAGCGAGAAACAATAAAATGTCTCAAAACACACCACTTCAGTTCTGCATTATCCAAGAAGTGGATGCTGCTGAAGACCAAGAGGATTCTCCTTGGGAGAAGAATAGCAAATAACTAATGTAAACCTATCCAGGGAAAAGGATCTGCTTAAGAACAAACAGGATGATGTCAATATTCGAGATTTGAAAAATTCTTATGGTGCAGTGGAAGTGTCCTTACCTCTGAGCCAAGAGACCTGAGTTCAAGTCTCATCTGCTCCAGAGGTGTATCATAACGTCTCTGAAAGGTTGATTACAAAATATCCAAATAAAAGCCAACAAACACCTGCAACTGAGCGTCATCACCATTCCATAGAAGCCTTCAAGACTTTACTCAGCAGCGGGACAGAGAATTACGCCTTAGAGCTTCCACAGACACATAACACCTCAATGAAACTTAAATTCAGGCATCAATAGGACCTCAAACAGATTGAAATCAAACAAGAATTGGAGCAGTTTAACCACCTCGAAGAGACTTAGACCTAAAATCCCAGGTATTAGCAGTTGGACCTTGAAATAAGACCTCAGAGACAGGAAGGACAAGTTTACAGAAGTTTTCCAAACATCCTGTGCATAGATAGCCAAATCATACAAGTGACAAATGCAAATAGAGAAAAAAGTCTTCCTTTTACAGAAAAGTTCAAGGCTCCAAGATAACCGTGAATCTTGACTGTCATGCAGAAGTAAGTTGAGAGAGCATGTACAGAATAGCGATGACCCTTTTGAATAAACATTTAGAGATACTTAAGGTTGTAAAGCACTGAATCACAGAGTTGTTACGGTATCAACGGATACCATTCAGCCTATTGTGCCATTTTGCCATTTGGTCAATAGACCATAATTCTAAAGATACTAGTCCAGAATTCTATTTCCTCGTCAATGATGATGCACTTCTACTGTTTGATGAAGCTCCAGAAAGCTTCAGGCCTGCAAGGAACCTGTCATCACACCCTAACCTTGAGCTTAACTTCCCAGACAATGATTTGAGGGCAGCACAATGGTGGGTCAATGGTTAACACTGCTGCCTCACAGCACCAGAGACCAGAGTTCAATTTCAGGTGATTATCTGTGTGAACTTTGCATGTTCTCCCTGTGTCTGTTTGGGTTTCTACTGGTTTCCTCCCACAGTCCAGAGATGTGCAGGTTAGGTGGATTAGTCATGATAAATATGGGGTTATAGGGATGGACTGACGATGTGGGTCTGAATGGAATACTCCCTGGAGGAGAGGTGCAGGCTTAATGGGTGAAATGGTCTCTATCTGCACTGTAGGCTGATAAGGAGCCATTCACATCCTATACATGCTCTAAGAAAGCTGAGAATGCTGTTGGAGACTAATGCCTCAGGAGAAGGGGGCTTGTGGGGTTGGGTGGGGGTGATGGGTGAGAAAGTAAGGAGTTACATTTTCATAGTTGATTATTAATAGTTTAAAAGAGGTGCTGTAAAGGTTCCTGGCGAGGTGGGGCGGACATGAAGTAAAAGTTTAATTATACCTTTATTTTAGGAATTAGAGAAAACCTTTTATTAACCAGCACCTATGGAATCAGGAGTGAGCCAGTTGATCAAATATTGCAGTTGATCAAGGGGTCCACATATTTATAGGAAAACCACACACTAGATAATGGAAATGTAATACAAGGGCTATACACATCATTGCTACAGTTAACGTTTCGGGTTCAGTGATCCTTCTTCCGGTCACCCGAAACATTAAGTCTGATTTTTTTCTTCACAGATGCTGCCAGGCCTGCTGAGCTTTTCCAGCAACTTCTGTTTTTGTTCCTGATTTACGGCATCAGCAGTACTTTCGGTTTTTACATCATTGTTATACTTTATTTCCAGCATAAATCACTTAAAGAATAATGTACCTTTACCTTAAATAAAACTTACTAGCAGAGAACCTCTCACTTGCACCCTTAGCTGGCTACCCAGACAATTTGGAGATTGTGATTATATAGTAAACCTCCAGCATTTCGTGTATATAATTTTTGCTGGTTTATGGAGAGTGCTAGTTCTTAAGATTCCAGTTAAAACAAAGTTTGTTGTATAAGAAACTGCATTTTTTTCCACGTTTTAGGACTGTAATGGGGATATGATTGTTATTAATTAGAATAGCAGGAATTTTTTTGCTATTTGGAAATCAACTGTTGAGCTGTGCAACGCAATGTTGTTTTTGGAAGCAGTAGAAGGAAAGAAATGAGAGACTAAATAGCACCAAGAATCTTTTGAGTTAAGGAATTTCTGCCTGCCATCAAACCTTTGATTGGTTTCGTTGCAGAATATTAAAATGCAACAGAGAGTGGAAAACATCCAGAGCCTGTAAACAGAAGGTATCCATCTTTCTCTCTCACACACATGTGATCTCTCTTTTTGTAAGGGAAAGAAATAGGCCATATAGGCTAAAAAGAAAGAGTTCACACAACAAATGGTCTACATTCACCTGATCAACTGTTGAATCAAAGCATAATTGTCACCCTCATCGCAAGAAGTTAAAAGAACTGTGAGAGAAGTAACTTTTTACTCCATAATCTGGAATTCTGGCCTTCAGAGGTTTGTTCACCTTATGTATCCAGTGAGTTCTTGCTATCCATGAGGATTAGAGACTAAGACATCCCATGATACTGAAAAAATGCAGTTCCATGCATACGGCAAAGCATCCAGCTGACATATTCACTGCAGGAGGCTGGGAAGAAGATGGCAACAAAGAAGGGATTGTGATTCTTTTCAGGCACAGTGCCTGAAAGATGGGCCAAGTGTGTGCCATAATAATTCTGTGATTTGTAGCTTGCTTCACTTTTGTAAAGAATAATGTTACCGGGATTTGCAATGTCTTTTTCTTTGATTCCTTATAAGTATCTGCATAAGGAGCCAAAGCATCTTTTAATATCCCTTTTGACTTGAATGCTACACTCCAAAGACAGGAGACCTCCTGACCTTTTGAATAGCATTGTGAGTACAGTTACACATTTCCACTCTTTGGGGCTGACTTTGTAACCTATCAAAAGGATCTCACAAGTACATGGATCCGCAGATAAAATAATCCACAGATAACAAGGAAAAAGTGTATTCGTTTCTCACTCTGTATGTCATAAATTGTTTATTGTTTGTCCGTCATAACCATTTTGAGCGTTTGTGGGTGTTGGTTTGAAGGGCTACAGCTTAGGTTAGGGCTAAGGGCTACAGCTCCTGTTAGAATTCTTTGAAGAGGTAACAAGTAGGTTAGACCAGGGAAACCCAGTGGATGTTATCTATCTAGACTTCCAACAGGCCTTTGATAAGGTGCCTCACGGGAGGCTGCTGAGTAAGGTGAGGGCCCATGGTGTTCGAGGTGAGTTGCTGGCATGGATTGAGGATTGGCTGTCTGACAGAAGGCAGAGAGTTGGGATAAAAGGCTCTTTTTCGGAATGGCAACCGGTGACAAGTGGTGTCCCGGAGGCTTCAGTGTTGGGGCTGCAGCTGTTCACTTTATATATTAATGATCTGGATGAAGGGACTGGGGGCATTCTGGCAAAGTTTGCCGATGATACGAAGTTGGGTGGACAGGCAGGTAGTACGGAGGAGGTGGGAAGGCTGCAGAATGATTTAGACAGTTTAGGAGAGTGGTCCAGGAAATGGCTGATGAAATTCAACGTGAGCAAATGCGAGGCCTTGCACCTTGGAAAAAAGAATACAGGCATGGACTATTTTCTGAATGGTGAGAAAATTCATTAAGCCGAAGTACAAAGGGATCTGGGAGTGCTAGTACAGGATTCTCTAAAGGTTAACTTGCAGGTTAAGTCCGTGATTAAGAAAGCGAATGGAATGTTGTCATTTATCTCAAGAGGGTTGGAACATAAAAGCAGCGATGTGCTTCTGAGACTTTATATAGCTCTAGTTAGGCCCCATTTAGAATACTGTGTCCAATTTTGGGCTCCACACCTCAGGAAGGACATAATGGCACTGGAGCGTGTCCAGCGGAGATTCACATGGATGATCCCTGGAATGGTAGGCCTAACATACGATGAACGGCTGAGGATCCTGGGATTGTATTCATTAGAGTTTAGAAGGTTGAGGGGAGATCTAATAGAAACTTACAAGATAATGCATGGCTTAGAAAGGGTGGACGCTGGGAAGTTGTTTCCATTAGGTGGGGATACTAGGACCCATGGGCACAGCCTTAGAATTAGAGGGGGTCAATTTAGAACGGAAATGAGGAGACATTTCTTCAGCCAGAGAGTGGTGGGCCTGTGGAATTCATTGCCACAGAGCGCAGTGGAGGCCGGGACGTTGAATGTCTTCAAGACAGAGATTGATAAATTCTTGATCTCGCAAGGAATCAAGGGCTACGGGGAGAGTGCGGGTAAGTGGAGTTGATATGCCCATCAGCCATGATTAAATGGCGGAGTGGACTCGATGGGCCGAATGGCCTTACTTCCACTCCTATGTCTTATGGTCTTATGGTCTTAAGGTTGCATTAATTAGAAATCCTTTCCATCATTGCTCTTGTTAAACTTAAGTCCCTTACAATGAATAGAGTAATCTTTCTGAACTGTGGCAACCTAGTTGAGTTCACTTTCATGTTGGGTAGTAGTCAGTCAGTCAAATTGGTCATATTAGTGATCTCATTTACATAGTTTGTATAAGAGAAGGGTACAATTCTCAGTGCATGCTTCGAGTTGACCAGTTTGGAAAGGTGCTTGTTTTATATGTTTCCCTTGGAGGGAAGCTTATTAAGAACAAGCTGAGTTGAAAGAAAGCCTGCTATGGGTTACCATTGACCAGAAACTGAACTAGGCTAGCCATTTAAATACAATAGCTACAACAGCAGATCAGAGTCTGAGAATCCTGTGGCGCTTAACTCATCTCCTGACTTCCCAAAGCCTGTTCACCATCTCCAAGGTTCACATCATGAGCACAATGGAATATTCAGGGGAGGTGTTGTGGCATTATGATAGTATAATGCCCAGTGGTATTATCACAGGACTGTTAATCTAGAGTCACACGTAATGTACTGGATAGGTTGGGACTCATTTTCACTGGAGCATTGAAGGTTGAATGGTGACCTTATAGAGGTTTATAAAATCATGAGGAGCATAGGTAGGTGATTGAAGAGTATCTGTTCCCTAGGGTGGGAGATTTTAAGGCGAGGGGGTATTTTTTAAGGTGAGAGGAGAAAGATTGAAGAAAGACATAGGAGCATATTTTTAACACAGAGTGGTTTGTGAGTGGAATGAATTCCAGAGAAGTGGTAGATGTGGATACAGTTGAAATGTCTAAAAGACATTTGGATATGTACATGAATAAAAAGTGTTTGGAGGGATATGGGCCAAGCGCAGGCAGGTAGGACAGTTTAGTTTGGGATTATGGTCAGCATGGACTGGTTGGATCAAAGGGTTTGTTTCCATGTTGCATGACTGTATGACGCTGTGACTCTATGATCCTACTGGGGACCTGAGTTCAAATCCCTTCATGGAAGGTGATGAAATATGAATTCGATAAAAGCCTGTAATTAAAAGTCTAACTGTCAACGTTGGAAAAAAAATAATGTTTTTGAAGGAAGGAAGCTGCCATCCATACCTGGTCTGGACGACATGAGACTGCAGGCCCCAAGCAATGTGGTTGACTCTTAACTGCCCTCTGAAATAGGCAATAAATGCCTGTCTAGCCAATGCCACCCTCAGCCTGTGAATGAATAACTCGCTTGAAGGAGTTCCAAAAGCACCAACAACGCTCAAGAAGTTGCCAACATTCAGGACAAAGCAGTCCACTTGATTGCCACCATACACACAAGCTTTCACTTCCTCCACCACCAGCTCTTAGTTGCAGGAGTGTGTGCCAGTAACTCATGAAGGAGCCTTCAAGCTCATGACCATTGCCATCAAGAAGAACAAGGGCAAGCCATTCTTGGGAGCACCACCACCTGCAGGTTGCCCCCAACAAGTCAATCATCATATTGACTCAGAAATATATAATCAATCTTTCAGTGCAACTATGGTAAACTTCAGCAAGTCCCTCCCTGATAGCACTGTAAGTCTACCTACAGCCAAATGAACTGCAGCAGTTCATGAAGGCAGCTTGGCACCTTCTCAACGGCATTAGGGATGGGCAACAATGCTGACCCAAATCCCATGAATGGATAAGTTGAGTTTGAAGAATGCTTGTGAGGAGCAAACTGTGAAACTGAACTCTCTCATTTCTGGAAAAAAAAATTCTCAATCAGTTCAGGGATTTGTTCTTCTGAAAGGGTGAGGCAAGAAACTTCTCAATCTTATATTCCTGACCAAGCTGTGTCTGCAAGTCTTTAGACATAACCATGTGTGATTAGTGACATGACCAAACCAGCTGGAATATTAGAGAAATAGACTTCACAACACTCTACGCTTTCACATTGGCAAGAAAATGCAAACATGCTTCTTTTTTCAGAGGTCAATCTCTGTAAGAAAATCTCTTTTTTTCCCACTTTTCCCAAAGACCGAGTGTGTGCATACATGTGTGTTTATGTATTGCAGACGCTTCGAAGTATTTTTAGTTCTATATTGCTGACTGTGTACATTAACCAATTATTGCTGCAGAGATAGTAGGAACTGCTGATGCTGGAGAATCTGAGATAACATGGTGTAGAGCTGGATGAACACAGCAGGCCAAGCAGCATCAGAGGAGCAGGAAGGCTGATGTTTCGGGTCTGGGTCTGGAACCGAAACGTCAGCTTTGCTGGTCATCTGATGCTGCTTGGCCTGCTGTATTCATCCAGCTCTACACCTTGTTATCTCAACCAATTATTGCATTAGTTTTGAATAATTTTAGTTCAATAAAAAGCATGTATTTGATTTTATTAAGAAGCTTGGATGATAGATCTTGTTGTTTGAAAACTGGTGAAGAAAAGGTATTTAAAGTGGCCTCTTGGTGGCTGGGTAAAGCATTTTTGTCTTATGTTGCGATCTGTGATGTAGTGGGAATAGAAAAACAGTGTAGTCTTCCAGCCTCAATTGTCTTGCACATAATAATGTTAATAATATTGTGTTAGATTTCATTTACAAGAGGGTAGACTTCAATGTACTCAAGGATGGGGATGTCAGCAGCAGCTGTTTGCATGGCCTTATCTTTGAAATCCTCATAATTCTTGTTGGTGTTAATAGTGGAGGAGACAGAAAAGTGTTCTTTAAGATGTATCAGAGATAAAAGGTACTGCAGATGCTGGAGAATCCGAGATAACAAGCATGGGGCTGGATGAACACAGCAGGTCAAGCAGCATCATAGGAGCAGGAAAACTTGACGTTTCGGGCCTGAACCCTTCATCAGAAATGGGGGAGGGGAAGAGGGTTCTGAAATAAATAGGGAGAGGGGGGAGGCAGATAGAGGATGGATAGAGGAGAGGATAGGTGGAGGCGCATCCCAAAACCAGCCCAGCTCATCTCCACCTCCCTAACCTGTTTTTCCTCTCACCCCAAGCCACACCCCCATCTCCTATCCACTAACATCATCCCGCCCCCTTGACCTGTCCGTCCTCCCTGGACTGACCTATCTCCTCCCTACCCCCCCTACCTACACTCACCTTTACTGGCTCCATCCCCGCCTCTTCGACTTGTCTGCCTCCTCTCCACCTATCCTCTCCTCTATCCATCCTCTATCCGCCTCCCCCTCTCTCCCTATTTATTTCAGAACCCTCTTCCCCTCCCCCATTTCTGATGAAGGGTTTAGGCCCGAAACGTCAAGTTTTCCTGCTCCTATGATGCTGCTTGACCTGCTGTGTTCATCCAGCCCCATGCTTGTTATCTCGTTCTTTAAGATGTGATTGTTTCATTACTCTTTGAAAATGTACTTGCTTATTAAAGTGTAGGAAACATAGCAGACAACCTATGCACAGCAAATGGCCACAAACATTAATATGATCATGACCAGATGATCTATTTTTGGTCATGGTGCTTGAGGGATAAATTTATATCTGCCAAGACACCTGGGATAAATCTCCTTTTCTTCTTTGAAGTGGTGATGTGGGGTCTTTAGCATCCACCTGAGATAAATTAGAAACAGTTCCAGAGTTGGCATGGGGACGAGAGCGAGTAGAATAATTATATTTACGTATTAGGATTAGTGTAGAAGAAGAAGAAGTAGTGAAGAAGGGTCCCAACCTGAAACGTCAGCTTTCCTGCCCCTCTGATGCTGCCTGGCCCACTGTGTTCCTCCAGCTTTATACCTTGTTGTCTCAGATTCTCCAGTATAGGCAGTTCCTACTACCTCCGTAACAGATTGAGATAGCTGCAGGGCTGTGAGCTTTATCAGGGCACCAGTGATAGTTGTGGGTGAATAATCAGCCTCTTTGAATGACCATTTCAGGGGATCGGAACATTGCTGCCTGCTACGTAACAGTGCTCCTCGCACTCGCAGATCATCAGCCAGCACTCAATTTGGTTTTTAAACAACAAAGAAGCTTCCCCCAATGCCTTTATGTAGCTGTGAGGCTTCCTGATTCAATTAAACAACAGGTTTTAATTCTGAAAATAATGTTTCAAAAAACTTAATTGACATGATGTTCACCTTCTCACTCAAGTGCCTGCTCGGCGAGATTTTTAAATGGATTAAGGTGGCCAATCTATGCAGCTGGTGCAAATGCGATTATCTGGGTAGGATGTAGACTCTGTGGTATTTCAGAAGGACTTGGACAGGTTAGGAAGGTGGGCAAGGAAGTGCCAGATGGAATACACTGGCAAAGTGTGAGGTCATGTAGTTTGGCAGGAAGAATAGAACAAAGAACAAAGAACATAGAAAATTACAGCACAGGAACAGGCCCTTCGGCCCTCCAAGCCTGCGCCGATCGAGATCTTCTGTCTAAACCTGTCATCTATTTTCTAAGGGTCTGTATCCCTTTGCTCCCTGTCCATCCATGTACCTGTCCAGATACATCTTAAAAGACACTAACGTGTCTGCGTCTACCACCTCCGCTGGCAATGCGTTCCAGGCACCCACCACCCTCTGCGTAAAGAACTTTCCACGCATATCTCCCGTAAACTTTCCTCCTCTCACTTTGAACTCATGACCCCTAATAATTGAGTCCCCCACACTGGGAAAAAGCTTCTTGCTATCCACTTTGTCTATACCCCTCATGATTTTGTAGACCTCAATCAGGTCCCCCCTCAATCTTTGTCTTTCTAATGAAAATAATCCTCGTCTACTCAACTTTTCTTCATAGTTAGTGCCCTCCATACCAGGCAACATCCTGGTGAACCTCCTCTGCACCCTCTCCAAAGCATCCACATCCTTTTGGTAATGTGGCGAACAGAACTGTATGCAGTACTCTAAATGTGGCTGAACCAAAGTCTTATACAACTGTAACATGACCTGCCAACTCTTGTACTCAATACCCCGTCCGATGAAGGAAAGCATGCCGTATGACTTCTTAACCACTCTATTGACCTGCGTTGCTACCTTCAGCGAACAATGGACCTGAACAGCCAGATCTCTCTGTATATCAATTTTCCCCAGGACTTTTCCATTTACTATATAGTTTGTTCTTGAATTAGATCTTCCAAAATGCATCACCTCGCATTTGCCCGGATTGAACTCCATCTGCCATTTATCTGCCCAACTCTCCAATCTATCTATATTCTACTGTAATCTCTGACAGTCCCCTTGACTATCTGCTACTCCACCAATCTTTGTGTCATCTGCAAACTTGCTAATCGGACCACCTATACCTTCCTCCAAATCATTTATGTGTATGGATGAGATGGAAACTATTTGCAAAATGGGGAAAGGGTTGGAAATCTGAAGCAAAAAATGACTTGGGAATCCAAGTTGAGGATTCTCTTTAGGTTAACATACAGTTTCAGTTGGCAGTTAGGAAGACAAACACCACGTTAGCATTTATTTCAAGAGGGGTAGAATGCAAAGCAGAGACATGCTGCTAAATCTGTATAAGGCTCTGGGCAGACCGCATTTGGAAAATTGTGAGCAGTTTTGGGCTCTGTATCTAAGGAAGGATGTGCTACATTGGAGGGAGTCCACAAAAGGTTCACAAAAATGATCCCAGGGATTAAGGGCTTGTAACATGGTAAGTCGTTGAAGACTCTGGATCCATACTTGATAGAGTTTAGAAGGATAGGGGGGTGGTTCTTATCAAAACTTACAGAATACTAAGAAGACTAGAAAGAGCGGATGTGGAAGAAATGTTTCCATTAGTAAAAGAGACAAGGACCAGAGGGCAGAGCCTCAGAGTGAAGGGACATCCCTTTAGAACTGAGACGAGGAGGAATTTCTTGAGCCAGATGGTGGTTAATCTGTGGAATTGATGGCCGCTGAGGGCTGTGAAGACCATCATTGGGTGTATTTAAGACAGAGATAGATAATTTCTTGACTAGAAGTTTAATTTTAAGTGTTTAAGGGTTCCGGGAAGAAGGCAGGAGAATGGGATTGAGAAACTGATCAGCCATGATTAATTGGTGGAGTAGACCCTATGGGCTGAATGGACTAATTCTGCTCCCATTTCTTATGGTCTTATGGCCTGTGTGCCTGCAGTGACTGCGTTCTAGTTTGCTGAGTAAGTGCGACCAAGGAAACCCAGAAAGTTTAATAAAAAGAATCCTCCAGATCAACTGTTGAAACGGAGATTGACCAACACTTTACAGGAAGACCTTGTCATCATTGCTAAAGCCCAAACAAACCAATATAACCCACTCTTGTGATCTGGACTTCTAATGCTCAAATCTTTCTTCTCTGCCTGTAATTTCTGGCACATTGTTTGTGTCAAATTGTCTGTATTTTGACTGACTTAATCAAGTACAAGTGTGTGTATTTGGGGAGTTCAAAGGGCATATTTTAAGTCACATGGCAATAGTAATCCTTTAATCATTTCCAAGTTACTGATCATTATTTACTACTGTGCACTCTCAGTGACAGTGTGTACCCACAGTGATCGTGTGTACCCACAGTGATCGTGTGTACCCGCAGTGACGGTGTGTACCCACAGTGACCATGTGTACCCACAGTGACCGTGTGTACCCGCAGTGATCGTGTGTACCCACAGTGACAGTGTGCACCAGCAGTGACCGTGTGTACCTGCAGTGACAATGTGTACCTGCAGTGACTGCGTGTACATGCAGTGACCGTATGTACTCGCAGTGACCATGTGTATCCGCAGTGATGGTGTGCACAAGCAGTGACCAGGTGTACCCACAGTGACTATGTGTACTCGCAGTGATGGTGTGCACCCTCAGTGACCGTGTATACACGCAGTGACTGTGTGCACCAGCAGTGAATGTATGTACACACAGTGACCGTGTGTATCTGCAGTGACTGTGTACACACAGTGACCATGTGTACCCTCAGTGACCGTGTGTATCCGCAGTGACCGTGTGCACCAGCAGTGACCCTGTGTACCCGCATTGACCCTGTGTACCTGCAGTGACCATGTACACGCAGTGATCGTGTGTACCCGCAGTGGCCGTGTGTATCTGCAGTGAC
>JAHRHZ010000042.1:33853960-33871739 GCA_024137785.1 Ginglymostoma cirratum | reverse complement strand
ACAGTGACCATGTGTATCCGCAGTGATGGTGTGTACCCACAGTGACCGTGTGTATCCGCAGTGATGGTGTGTACCCGCGGTGACCGTGTGTATCCGCAGTGACCGTGTGTACCCACAGTGACCATGTGTATCCGCAGTGATGGGGTGTACCCGCGGTGACCGTGTGCAGCAGCAGTGACCGTGTGTACCCACAGTGACCGTGTGCACCAGCAGGAACCATGTGCACCAGCAGTGACCATGTGTATCCACAGTAGCTGTGTGTACACGCAGTGACCATGTTTACATGCGGTGACCGTGTGTACACCCAGTGACTGTATGTTCACACAGCGTACTGACCACGCACACCAGCAGCGACCACATGTATCTGCAGTGACCATGTGCACCAACAGTGACCATGTACACCTGCAGTACCACACATACCCTCAGTGACTGTGTACACAGTGATCATGTGCATACCAGATCACCTTGTACACTTGCAGTACCGTGTCTAGTGGCTTTGTAAACATACAGTGACCATGTGCACACCAGCAGTAACTGTGTACACATGTGGTGAACATGTACACCCGCAATGACCGTGTGCACCCACTTTGAAAACACTCACCAACAGTGACTTTGTGCACTCAGTCACTGTGTACATCCAGTGTCACTGTGTATACTGCAGTTAATGTATGCACGAACAGTGACTGTGCACAATCGCAGTGTCTGTGTTTGCCCACAATGACACTATGTACCCAAAGTGGTTGTGCCCCTCTACAGTGGCGATGTACATAAATGCGGCTACACATTAAAAATGCTTTGCTAACTCTTCTCTAAGTTCATTGCCAGTCAACATGCTTTTCAGCTGTAATATTCTACAGTTTTGATGAATCACTTAAAGCACTATTGCCTGCACAGGGACTATTAACTGCTCCTAAATACTGTTGGAGGGAACTCAGACCTGTCATGGAAATGAAGTGCAACACGAGGACAGATTTTACAGCTGCTTAATAAAGGCATGCATATTTATCGAAGACCAAAGGACAAAATCCTTGTGGGGAATGAACCCAATCTCACCCTTCCAAAGCCCGGAGTGCATTGACACTAATTGCATTAGCAGAAGGATTCAGCAATATAAGGGTCAGAACGACGTTTTTGCTGATTCCATGGGCTCCTGGAAGGTTAATTGAGCAGTACCTTCCTGTAAGTGACTGCCGGGGGCCCTACAGTGGAACCCTGGGCAATATGACCAGGGTTGATTGATTCAATCAATCAATCAATGAACAGAATGAATTGTTTTACAGCAATGCTGAAACAGCCCCGGGTCTTAAATCACAAGGTGCTAATGTGTGAAAGAGCAGACTGTTCTATCAAACATGTGATGAAGATACTTCCACCCCTAAGGGTAAGCTTGCAACAGTGTGAGTGCTTCTGATTTTCCTGCCTCTTGCATTGTCTCTGGCATGCGAGATAAGTTTGCTGTGATCTCCTGTGTACATATTTTTGTTGCCGCTTCTGGGTGCGTGGTGCAGGGCTGGGTTTTGGTCTCACTCTCCACAACTGCCTCTATTTTTAGCTCAGGTTGACGTGTGGGATGTGGGTCTATCCGTTGTTGGGAGGCTGTCAGGAAACAGCAGGGAAACTGGAATTAAATTTCACAGAGGGATCAGAGTGAGCTGTGTCAGCACCTTGACATTCATATACTTTATCTCCAGTCCGTTCACTTCACAGACTATCTCACTGGCCAGACACATTCATTTAAAATGACATCTTGACGGGTAAATCTCTACTGCACAGAAACTAATCTCTGGTGCTGCAACATTTCCTGAAATAACCCAGAAAGTAGAAACACACAGCCCCCAGTTTCACTGCTCCCACTATCATACCACTTGGTCTTGGTAATATTAATCTTACAGAAAACCCCCCTTGAACTTCGTGTATAATGACTGCCTATAAAAGTGAACCGTCTACATACAGCCCAAGGAGAAAACACTGATTGTAATCTCCCTGCATTCACAATGTGTGTCTGTGCCCCACAACACAATTAGGCTGCAGGATTGATCCCTGTTCTGTGTGTGACAGCATTCTGTGTGTCTTGATGTGGAGGTGCCGGTGTTGGACTGGGGTAGACAAGGTCAGAAGTCACACGACACCAGGTTATAATCCAACAGGTTTATTTGAAAACACAAGTTTTCTTCAGGCATTACAAGGAGCGAGGCTCTGAAAACTTGTGTTTTCAAATAAGCCTGTTGTACTATAACCTGGTGACGTGTGATTCCTGACATTCTGAGAGTGACACACATTGTTACCAGCAGTAGGTTAGATTGGAGCAATTCAGCCTTGGATCTCAATACTGCTAGCTTCCCTGTGTTATCTGGTTGGAAATTCTGGCTGGTTGCATTTACCAACTGAGGGAACATTCAATCTTTTTTACATGCAGCGTGTGTTGGAGTTGAACAGCTTGCTGGTACCCAACAATTTATACAATAATCCCATGCGTTGGGTACATGGGAGCCCATGGCATCAGGCAAAATACCAATGTGGCATCATCATTTTGGATACATTGAGAAGCTGTGAGAAGAAGTTAAAAGACACAACAAACTAGAGAAATTAAGGCGGAGATAGTCGGAACAGCCGATACTGGAGAACGTGAGATAACAAGGTGTAGAGCTGGATGAACACAGCAGGCCAAGCAGCATGAAAGGAGCAGGAAAGCTGATGTTTCGGGCCTAGGCCCTTCCTCAGAAAAAATTTTTCCGAAAAATCATTTTTCTGAAGAAGGGTCTAGGCCCGAAACGTCAGCTTTCCTGCTCCTCTGATGCCGCTTGGCCTTCTGTGTTCATCCAGCTCTAGAACTTGTTATCTCAGAAATTAAGGCACTTTATTTGGATTCAGTATAGCTGGTAATGGTTGCAATTTTAAGTTTAGATTTATGTTTCATTGACACGTGTACTCAAGTACGGAAGAACAGGAATACACTCAAAAGTTTACAATGTCACTACACATGGTGCCATCTCAGGTACAACCTTACTTAAAGAAGCAGGAAAATAAGGAAATAAGCTGAAAAGTTCAGCCTCTTGAAGAAGGGTCACTGGACCCAAAACATCTCTCAACAGATGTTACCAGATGTGCTGAATTTCTCCAGCAATTTTAATTTTTGTCTTAAATCGAGAAATATCTTACAGATTTTAAATCATTCAATAAGCACATTGTAACTATTACCAGCTATAGTGAACAGAACTGAAGTGGATCTGAACCGGAGAAGGGTGACTCAACTTGAAATGTTGACTCTGCTTTCTCTGCACAGATGCTGCCAGACCTGCTGAGTTTCTCCAGCAATTTCTTTTCTTGTTTCCAATTTCCAGCATCTGAAGTTAGTTTTTTTTAATTGACTATTTAAGCATTGGTAAGAATATTTAACAGGTCAATATGAATCAGTTTAGAACACTGGAGCTTGACATTCAAATATGGAAATGCCACATAAGTCAGAGCATTGGATAGCTGTGGCTGATTTTCAGACAAACCTAAACAGTAGAGTGGGAAGTTGATAGTTTACAATTTTTATTTGAATTTTGTGGTGAGATTCTAATCTTCTAAACACCCCAGGGAACAAGCTATTTGAAGAAATTGTCACTAGGGAAACTTATTCTTAATCATTTCTGCCCATCTACAATACTGAGGCTCTAAAAGAAGTCAATCAGCAGCCTTGCCCTAAGTTCAGGTTCAATGCTGGGCTTACTCTGGGGTTCAATTTTCTCAGGAATTCCCCTGATTGAAACATAATCCTCAGAGTATTCTTTGACATTTCTCTGGGGTTTTTTTCTGAACCTTCCCTGGATGATCAGGAGAATCCCAACAGAAAGTCAACCCCTTTCTGGATTTAGTAATACACTTGTGAGGACACTAAATTATCACCGACCCAATGAAGCAGCTACATGATGAATCAAACTCTGTCTAATTTGCTCAGACAATGCACCTCAGGACTAAGATCAGAATGGTTCAATGTTTTGCTCCCTCCACCAATTATTTTTTCTGCCTCCAATGAGAGACATAGTTTGTATTCTTTTGATTCATGGGCATTAGCCCCGATATATTGTCCACATGGTAATTATAAACCACAACCTAAGCAGGAGGCATAATTGACTATATAGCCTTCCCTTGTTCAAATGTTCAAAACTACCCCCAGCACCAACATGGCAGTTGTTCAGCCCTTCATGAACTGTGAATGCTATTTCTAGGCTTACAGCAGTTTTGCATGATGATTCACTGCCCAGAGAAGCAGCACTGCGGCTGGTGAGAACATTATTTTCCATTTGCTTTCGGTGATCAGAGCAAACAGAATAATAAAGCTTACAAGAATGATAGCAATAGATTTTTGTTAGTGCTATGATCACCATGTGGGAACCATAAACTGAAATAACAAAAATTACCAAATCCCCTAAATTATAAAATGCTATTAAAGCTTTCATTTGTTGTAACTGTACTTAATAATAAATCAGAATCAACGCAAAATAAACATGAATTAACAGATAAATGATATTTTCGATAAAATGTTAATTTCAATTCAAATAGTTGACACAACAAAGTTACATCCAACTCAACCACAAGCATGTGTGTCACTCCCCACAGAAATGTGGCGCCATTTACAATCACACTCTTTCTAACTCAATTGATTTGGCCCTTGGGTTGCAATCACTAATTAGCATCATCCATCCATAGTCCCAAGATATGGCTAGCACTGGCACCATGCATCTTTAAAAACCCTCTCTCACTCAGTTCAGGTCAGTTTTGTCAGATACCTGGGCTCTCCAGAGTCCCTTTACAACCAACCGTTTGACTCTATAGCTCCATAACTAACAAAATGATTGGGCCCCCTCAACTCTTTTGCATTCCTGAGCTATTTGCAGTGTCTGTGAGGACTCATGTTCTTTTAGCTCTTTCATTCATTCATCACTTCTTCAGGAATTTCTAAAATTCTATTTTCCCTCGTATTGCTCAAAAAAAAAATCTTTAATAGAGGTTTGCTGGATTCACTTCACATGAAGTTTGTCTAAATCTTTCTGTTTCTGTCTAAGCTTCATTTCCATCCATGTGCTGATCACCCTCACCCTTCATCCTTCCTGCTTGTAGCTGTCCTTTATATCTGGACACACGCAACTTCTCTTTCAACTTATTTCCTGTTGCTACTTCCTCAAGGTTAAAGAGTTGTCAAGTCACATAGATCAGCATTTTTTTTATTTTCCAGGAAAATTACAATTTATCCCTTTACAAATTTTGCAATGTATGCAAACTTTTCAAAGCCCGTTTAAAGTATTATTTAAACATTTACACATTCCACAGACATTGTAAAGAAATGATGTATTTTCTTTACTATACACTTTTGGGTCAAAAGTTGTCACAGATATGACATGAAAGGATATGGAGCAAAACCAGATATAGACTTGGTACAGATGAGCCATAAACTAAAACAAAATAAAAGAACTGCAGGTGCTGGAATTCAGAAACAAAAATAGAAATTGCTCTAAAATCTCAGTAGGTCTGTCAGCATCTCAGGAAAGAAAGCAAAGTTAATGTTTCAGGTCCAGCGACCCTTCTTCAGAATATCATCTATACAACCATAATATTTTAGGTTAGTGGAATCAACATGAAAGACTTAATGGCCCACTCCTGTTCTTATGATCAGACTTATTTGAAGAACCCTGTTCTTCTACATTCAGAAGAACCTTTGAATGAGAAAGTCTATGTAGATACTGTAAAACACTAAATAACACAGAACTCTCATATTTTTGGTATATGGACCATGCATAAAGTCCATATAATTTATGAAAAAATATACTTGCACATGTTCCTAATATTCCTAATTATACATACATGCTCCAATTACAGCAACTGTGTGTTAGGTAATCTAACAACCACAATAACATCTTGCACGTCTGAGGTGTCTTCAAGCACTGTAAATATCTTAAGATGCTTCACAAATTTTGACATCAAGCAAGTTAAGGAGATATTACAGAGAAATGACTAACACCTAGGTCAAAGCCATAGGTTTGGGGCAGCACGGTGGCTCAGTGGTTAGCACTGTTGCCACACAGCACCACAGACCTGGGTTCAATTCCAACCTTAGATGACTCTGTATGGAGCTTGCAAGTTCTCCCCGTGTCTGCATGGGTTTCTACCACGTTCTCTCGTTTCCTCCCACAGTCCAGGTTAGGTGAATTGGCCATGCTAAATTGTCTGCAGTGTTCAAGGATGTGTAAATTAGATGTGTTAGCAATGTGAAATGCAGATATAGGGTAGGGGGATGGGTCTGGGTGGGATGCTCTTCAGAAGGTCAATGTGGACTTGTTTGGCCAAATGGCCTGTCCCCACACCATGGGGATTCTATGATTCAGATTTTAAGGAATGTCTTCAGAGAGGCATGAGTATCAGTGAGATTTTTGTGGGGGAGTTGAAGATTTTAGTGTCTATATAACAGAAGGCACAGTCAGCAACAAGAGAGATTAAAGTCAGGGATGCTTAAGAACTCTGAATTTTTTATTATTTAAAAAATATAATTTATTCACTCACGGGACCTAGCATCCTCCTTGAGAAAGTGGTGGTGAGTTGCATTGTTGAATCTCTGCAGTCCACTTGCTGTAGATTGACCCACAATTCCCTTAGGGAGGGAGTTCCAGGATTTTGACCAACTGACAGTGAAGGAACAGTGGTATATTTCCTAGTCAAGATGGTGAGTGGGTTGGAGTGGAACTTGCAGGTTGGTGGTGTTCCCATGCATCTGCTGCCCTTGTCCTTCTAGGTGGAATTGGCTGTAGGTTTGGATGATGCTCTCTCAATTTTGGGACTAGCCCCCAGAAGCTAATAAGAGTTTGCAGTGTTCACAGGACTGCTTTTGTCATTGTCTTTTCTAGTGCGTAGGTCAATGCCAGGAGGCCTGTCTGGTATCATTTCTTTGTTGAGACTCCATAGCAATTGTTACAACTGAGTGGCTTGCTAGGCTATTTCAGAGGGCATTTGAGAGTCACATATCGGCCAGACCAGGTGTTGATGGCAGATTTCCCTTCACTAGAGGGAATTTATGAACCAGATGGGCTTTTCCAAACAAAATAATTATTAAACTTTAAATTCTAGACGTTTTTAAAATTCAAATTCCATCATCTGGTGGGATTAAAACCTGGGTCCCTAAAACTATCTTGATCAATGATCTGGTGGTAATACCATTAGCCCATCACCTCCCCGTAACTCTCAGGGCCTGAAGAAGTACAAAGATTCACAACTCTCTGAGCAACTCTCCTCATGTCACTCCTAATTGATTGCCCCTTAGAGTTAGCCTACGTTGCCCTGTTATAGACCACCCAGAGAGGGAAAACAACTTCTCAGTGTCTAGTCTGTCAAGTCCTTTCAATATCTGAGATATTTCAAAAGTGCCACCTCATCATCATTTGAACTTCAAAAACTATGGTCCCAAATTTACACAATGCCTCATCATTAGACAGCTTTCTCACAAGAAAATGTAAAATCATAGAATGATTACAGCACAGATTAGAAGGTGTTTGGTCCATCATGCCTGTGCTGGCCCTCTGCAAGACTTAACCAGCTAGTCCCACTTCCCTGTTGTTTCCTTGTGTCCTAATTTCTCTTCATATAATTACCTAATCTCCTTTTCAAAACCACAAACGACTCAGCAGTCACCATGAACAAACACAAAAGCTCAGCAGGTCTGGCAGCATCTGTGAAGAAAAAATCAGAATTAACGTTTTGGGTCTGGTGACCCTTCCTCAGAACTCCATACTGTAAAGCACTGCAGTCCAGATTGTATATACACTCCAGAACTGTTTTTTCAAAGTTTTTTTTGTTCCTTTCACTAATCACTGAAAATTGGCAGTCTCTGTTCCTTGATGCTTCCGCCAATGAGAGCAGTTCCCCCTTAACTCATTAGCTGGGTAATATTGAAAACATAAAATGCTAGAGATCACAGCAGGTCAAGCAGCATCCATGGAGAGGGAGCAAGCTAATGTTTCGAGTCTCGATGACTCTTCGTCAGAGCTGTCATGAAAAATGGAGGGTCAGCATTTATGCAATAATCGGGGGGTGAGTGGCATGCTGGGGGAGAAAGGATGTTAATACTACAGATGAAGTGATCGGAAAGTGAGCATCATCAGCTGAGTTTCTGGATGGATAATCCCACTAGGCCATTGTCGCCCCGCAAAACTGAAGAAATGCAATCATTTTAGAGGATTGTAAAGCTGGACAAGATTACAGAAATAAGGACGGGTGAGACCAAGGATAGATTTGGAGGAAAAAAATTAGAATTTTAAAATTCTAGCATTGCGACATTTATTAATAGGCACAGGGTTGGAGGTAAGCAGGACTGAGGACAAGGACAGCAGAATTTTGGATGACCTCAAATTTACAGAATGTAGAATGTTGGAAGACAGCCGAGTGTAGGAATTGTACAGAGAGAAAAATTATGAAAGAAGGTTTCAGTATCAGATAGGCTGAGCAGGGATAATGTCAGCCAATGTTAAGGGAAGCAGAAATATGTGATCTTTGTTATGCATGGATGTGTGATTGGAAGTTCACCTTCCAGTCAACTATGACACTATAGTGGCAAATAGAACAGTTCACTTTAGACATGTTATCAGGGAGATTTCTTAGGAATAGTGTCATGCCCAAGGTGGTCAGGATTGAAAATAATGACTTTGTAATAAATCTATAGTTATGCGGAAGAAACTTGTGCTCACCTAACAATTTACATCAGGCTTTCAATCTGATAATTTATCCACAGTGGAGCAACAGAGACAGATTGTGGAGTGAGGTAGTGTGCTTGGAGAAACTATTATATTTATAGTTGATACCACCAAAAAGCAGAGGGTAGATAAGAAAAATTAAAAGCCCAATAAAAGGTTTTTGAAGGATACCAGAGATATTGCCATTGGAGAAACAACAGAAACCATCACAGTTGATGTTTTGGCCAGAACAGATTGAGGGTAAATCTCTGGGCACTCTATTGATCTAATCCATTCACTCCTCCTTTATCAAGAGCATTAAAAAACATCATTTTCCAGAAACCTTCAGGCCTAAAGATGAGTCATATTGAATTTAAAACATTAATTCTGCTCCAGTCTCCCCAAATGCTGCCAGACCATAGAGTACATCCAGCACTTTATGCTTTTAACACTAAAGTAGATGATTTGTTTGTTGTTTCAGAGCGATTTCTGAGAGCATACACAAATTGACTGCTGTGTTTCTACATTACAGCTGCTACTAACACTTCTTAACCACGCCATTACCTCAAAAGCGTTTATGAAGTCCAGAAGTTATGGATTGATTATTTTCAATCTTTCCCGAGAGTTGCCTCCTTTAAATTCAGATGACATCCACATAAGTCTTCACACTTGCTCTGATACCTCCTACATACTGATAATAAGTCCTGAACTGGCTTTAGAGGTGTGAATGCTACTATTGTGCTCCTATCTGCCTCCTTAATGACTGAAGTTCTGACAGTTAAAGACAAGCTTGCCATGACTTCATTTTATATTATTTGGTTACTTGCTGGGGTCACAAAATTCATTTTATCTTTGCTGATTTTTTTTTTCCCAAATACAAAACATTCTTCCAGTGTGTACTTACTCTTTTGGTCTTTAAGTGTTAGAATTAAGACTCGCTTAATTACATTGTTTTCGAGACAGGAAAGATTTCAGGGGATGGAATGGAGAAAATAAGAAACAATTGCAAGAATTGTGCATATTCTCAGTGAATAAGTAATTCAGAAATATAATTCAGAGAGTGTATGATTGTTATTAATATGATTCCAAGGGGACTCCAGAACACCAGAGCCAGAGGGTGCCGTCTGTACATGAAAGGGACAAATTTTAAAGGACTTGTAGAAACAGTATGCTTGATGACTTACTTCTCCACTGTGATGTGAGGTGTAATTAATGAGCTGGTTAATGAGCTAAATATGAGGAACACAACCTCAACCTCCCTTGCACACACCCACTATATTCATGAAAGGGGCTGTTCAATAGATATGTTAAAAATAGACTTTAACAATTGAATTACTCAGCCAATAAAATTGACAACACACAAGTTGAACCAAATGCTCCTCCTATCCCTCATTTCACTCTGTTTGGCCTGATCACTAGTCTTCTTCTCCTTCAAACTATAAATCATCCTTCATCATCCTATCATTGGGAACTATCCCGAAGATTGCTGACTTTTGTATCTGGTGTCTGACATCCAGTCCCTATACACCTGCATTCCCCATACAGTTGGCTTAAAGGCCTTCCGCTTCATCCTGTCCCGCAGGCCCGACCAGTCCCCCTCCACTGACGCCCTCATCCGCTTAGTCGAACTCGTCCTCACCCTCAACAACTTCTCTTTCAATTCCTCCCACTTCCTACAGACAAAGGGGGTGGCCATGGGTACCCACATGAGCCCAAGCTATGCCTGCCTCTTTGTAGGTGACGTGGAACAATCCCTCTTCTGTACCTACGCTGGCCCTAAACCCCACCTCTTCCTCCATTACATTGATGACTGTATCAGCGCTGCCTCATGCTCCCACGAGGAGCTCGAACAGTTCATCCACTTCACCAGTACCTTCCACCCCAACCTTAAGTTCACCGGGACCATCTCTGATACCTCTGTCTCCTTCCTGGACCTTTCTGTCTCCATCTCTGGCAACCACCTAGAAACAGATATCCATTTCAAGCCCACCGATTCCCACAGCTACCTAGAATACACCGCCTCCCACCCACCTTCCTGCAAAAATGCCATCCCCTATTCCCAATTCCTTCACCTCCACCGCATCTGCTCCCAGGATGAAGCATTCCACTCCCATACATCTCAGGTGCCCTGATTTTTCAAGGACTGCAACTTCACCCCCTCAGTGGTCGAGAACGCCCTCGACTGTGTCTCCTGCATTTCCCGCAACTCATCCTTCACACCCCCTCCCCACAATTACAACCAAAACAGAAGCCCCCTCATCCTGAAGTACCACCCCACCCACCTCCGGATCCAACGCATCATCCTCTGACACTTCCGCCATACGCAATCCGACCCCACCACCAAAGACATTTTTCCCTCCCCACCCTTATCTGATTTCCAGAGGGACCACTCTTACTGTGACTCCCTTGTCCGCTCCACACTCCCCTCCAGTCCCACCACACCTGGCACTTTTCCCTGCAACCGCAGGAAGTGCTACACCTGCCCTGACACCTCCCTCTTCATCTCCATCCTAGGCCCCAAGAAAACCTTCTACATTAAACAGATGTTAACCTGCACATCTGCTAATGTGGTATACTGCATCCGCTGTACCCGTTGTGGCTTCCTCTACATCGGGGAAACCAAGCGGAGGCTTGGGGACCGCTTTGCAGAACACCTACGCTCGGTTCGCACTAAACAACTGCACCTCCCAGTCCTGAACCATTTCATCTCCCCCTCACATTCCTCAGACGACATGTCCATCCTGGGCCTCCTGCAGTGCCACAATGATGCTACCCAAAGGTTGCAGGAACAGCAACTCGTATTCCGCTTGGGAACCCTGCAGCCCAATGGTACCAATGTGGACTTCACAAGCTTCAAAATCTTCCCTCCCCCTAACGCATCCCAAAACCAGCCCAGCTCACCCCCGCCTCCCTAACCTGTCCTTCCTCCCACCTATCCCCTCCTCCCACCCCAAGCCCCACCCCCATCTCCTACCTACTGACCTCATCCCGCCCCCTCGACCTGTCCGTCCTCCCTGGACTGACCTATCTCCTCCCTACCTCCCCACCTACACTCACCTTTACTGGCTCCATCTCCGCCTCTTTGACTGGTCTGTCTCCTCTCCACCTATCTTCTCCTCTATCCATCTTCTATCCGCCTCCCCCTCTCTCCCTATTTATTTCAGAACGCCCTTCCCCTTCCCTATTTGTGAAGAAGGGTCTAGGCCCGAAACGTCAACCTTCCTGCTCCTCTGATGATGTTTGGCCTACTGTGTTCATCCGGCTGTACACCTTGTTATCTCAGATTCTCCAACATCTGCAGTTCCTGCTATCTCTTTTCTCACAACTGTTGGTCAAACATTCCATTTGATATTATGAATATAATCAGTAGAACTTCTGTGGTTCCTGGCTAATCAGGTGTTTCAAGCCTCACCCATACCTTACTCCCCTTCTGGTAAATACTGGGATAAATACGAAAGTAATTGGGTTATCAATCTGTACAATAGCTGTGCTGGAGCAGTCCATATTTATTCATTCGAACTTGAAATCAGGTAGATTTCTTTTAGAAAATAATGCTTTGAATACAGTATATGAATAATTTGAGACAAGATATGCAGAAATTTTTAGACAAACAGGTATCTTGAGAAAAAAATGTGAGTGGAGAAACCCGTCCATGATCCCAGTGACTCCTCCACAACAATTCAACTCTGGAAGCAGCATCAATTGCATTAAGGCAAGACTTTTACCTTGACCTCGTTGTGAGGATGTCCTGCCTCAGAACACACACAGAATTTATAGGCAGAGAGGTCAAGGGCAAAGAGATCAAAAAAATCATACAAATGGTGTGAGAGGAATGTCAAATAATAAGTCTCTGCAGGTGATTATAAGTGTCAGACAGTGTGAGTAAAGTGCCAACGTCTGACTAACAAGCGAAGGGATGACCTATAATCCAATTAACTGAGGCAGGGAGATAATTACAGAAAATTAAAAATAAAGTGGTGCTGGAGACAAACTAAATGACTGATATAACATCATAGGTATAAGAGTCACATGCCGAGGGGCTAACCAAAATAATAAGTAATCGGAAACTGTATAAACTAATCAAGGTGGAGAGATCATAACAATTTATCAAGTTGATGGTGTCAAAACAGGACAGCAAGGAAGATTTTACAGATGCAGAACAATGAGGCAAGGTCACATTTAGCATGACATGTACCCATGATCATAGTTGAGGCCTTCTTCATGGGTACAGAGCTTGCCTGTTACTTCCTGCTTTGCAATTCTGCATCATTGTATACCTCGAAAGCTGACTTGGAGGATGCTTACTTGAAGATCGGAGGCTGAATGTTCTTGACTGCTGAAGTGTCTCCTAACTGGGAGGGAACATTCCTGTCTGGTGATTGTTGTGCGTTGTCCATTCATCCATTGTCGTAATGTCTCCATGGACCATGCCTCGGGGCATCATTGTTTGCAGCATATGTGATAGACAACTTTGGCTGAGTCACATGAATAGCTGCCGTGAACGTGGTAGGTGGTGTTCCCACGTGTGATGGTAGTGTCCATGTCGAAGATCTGACATGTCTTGCAGAGGTTGCCATGGCAGGGTTGTGTGGTGTTGTAGTCACTGTTGTCCTGAAGGCTGGGAAGTTTGCTGCGAATGATGGCCTGTTTAAGGTTTGGTGGTTGTTTGAAGGCGAGAGGTGGAAGTGTAGGGAAGATCTTGGCAAGATTTTCATCGTCATCGATCACATGTTGAAGGCTGCAAAGAACATGGCTTAGTCTCTCCACCCTGGGGTATTACTGGATGACGAAGGGTACTCTATCGATCTTATCCTATGTCTGTCATCAGAGAAGATCATTACAGTTTTTCACTGGGGCACATCAGAACTGGTAATCGATGAGTTGAGCATTGCATCCCACTCGCATTAGGGGATCCTTCAAAATATTTAGGTGTCCGCCATGTTCCTCCTCATCTGAGCAGATCCTGTGTATGTGCAGGGCTTGTCCACAGGGGATGGCTTCTTTAATATGTTTAGGATGGAAGCTAGAGAAGTGCAGTATCATAAGATTACCTGTGGGCTCGCTGTAGAGTGAGGTACTGAGGTGTTCGTCCTTATTGGAGATGTGTGTGTCCAAGAATGAAATTGATTCTGAAGAGTAGTCCATGGTAAGTCTGATAGTGGGAGGAAACTTGTTGATATCACTATGTTGTTGTTCAGTGATTTCTCGCTATGACTCCAAAGGAAGAAAATGTTGTCAATGTATCCAGTATATAGCATTGGTTGGAGGTCCTGTGCAGCAAAGAGATCTTGCTTGAACTTGTGCATGAAAATGTTGGTATATTGGTGTGCACCAGCGCCTCTACATTATCCAATAGATTGGATGACTGTTTTGTAGTACACCTTTGTTTAGTCTACTGGCTTGATCTTGGTCTTCTTCTGATTTGTCAATTTATCCACCTTAATTGTTCACACTCTGATCTTTTTTGTCTTTTGGCCTGCTGCAATGTTCCAATGAGGCTCAACACAAGCTTGAAGAACGGCAACTCATCCTTCAATTTAGTGCACTTATTCTTCTGGACTCAACACTAAGTTAAAACATTTTAAGTTATAATTTCTGACTCCATCTTCTTATTTTTTGCTGGGTCAATCTTGCCTGATTTCTTTTCTTTATCCCCTTCAAGTTTACATTCAGGTAGCTGCAACAACACCCTTTGTTTCTTTAATCATTTCCACCCTCTTTGATTTTTCTAACATGAACATTAATGTCTATGTCATTTCATTTCATCTCTCTTGGCCTCCACCCTACCACAGAACTTCCCTTTTGTTCTTCTTTTTCCCTTCTACTGGCTCATAAATTACTGCATTGCATTCTTTGGTTCATCAACCTGAAATGTTTAACTCTTTCACACCACTGGTGCTGCTTGACCTATTGAGTATTTCCGGTAATTTCTGTTTTCATTCCTAAATTTTTATGTTGTCCACTGAAAACCTGTAAGAAGGCTGGACAAAGTGTTCAGAATTTATTCATTTTATCATCTACATACTTGTCTCTGCAGAGGCTGTGCACACCAATTTGAGAGTTTGTGCACTTTCATTTGAATTAAGAAAAATAAAGAGCGGAAAGTGCTGAAGAAAGTAACACACAATTTATGAATGTCATCTGAGGCTTCTTATCTGATGAGACAACATCTGCTACTGGCACCCAGCCCAGCCTCCTACACATCTGCAAATGTAAAAAAAACTTAATCTATAAATGTTGCACCCACACCTTCTGAACAAAAAATGTTAGCTAAATTTTGCAGCATGTAATCTGTTTCTCAAACATTTCATAAACAAAATATCTGTAAAGGTTAACACTTAAGAGAGTTGGTTGCCATGTAGGATCACAGAATAATTATACTGCAGAAGGAGACCATGTTTGCGTGGACTCTCTGTAGATGTATTTCAGTTTGTCCACTCCTCCCACATGCATTTTTTGTTTCAGGTGCTTGTCTAATTCCCTTTTGCAAATCATAATCAAATTTGCCTCACCCACACGCTCAGGCAGTATGTTCGAAATCCCAAGCACTCACTGTATTAAAATGTCCTGCTCACTTCACTGTTTTGTCTCTCACCTTAAATTGTGTCCCCTCCATTTTTGACCTTTCTGCCAATTGAAGCAGTTTCTCTAAATCAACTTTGATTTCGTCCCCTGTGATTTTGAAAGCTTCTATCAAATCTACCATCAATCTTCTCTTCTCTGAAGCAAACAAAATAGTAGCTTCTCTAATCTAACGCCATAATTGAAGTTCATCAATAAGCTATGATCCTAAGCATTTTCCCCTTCACATCCTTCCCAAGTTCTGGTACCAAAATTGCACATTTAGGCCAGGTTTTTCGAAGTTTTTCCATTAAGACAGCATGCAGCATTTCTGGCAGAAGATTCTGATCACATTTCCTTCAGGAATGTAGGGCATACTTCAAATTCAAGTGTATTCTTCTCATGCAGAATGGTCAAGGGAAGGTGGGGTTTGAGGAAGTCAAGGTACTGGATAGTAGGGTACCGGGGTGCCAGGTAAGTAGGGCAGCAGGTTGGTCAGACACCAGGTAGGTTTGTAGTGATTAGGGTAAGTCAGGATAGATGGCTGTGTTGTGCACAGTAAAGAGATGGACAGTGTTGTCATGGTCTGGCAAGAGGAAGCTAGGGTGTCAGGTCTGGTGGGGGACAGGAGGAAGGGACATTGGGCCCAGCGGTGAGGTAAAAAGGGATGTCAGCTCTGCTAGGGAGGGAGACATCAGGTCCCATTGTGGGATGGGGGAGACTGTCAACTTCCGATAGGGTATGTCCAGTCCTGGAGATAGAGGGGTGTGTCAGACAAGCTCCATGTTTTGTAATATAAGATAACAAGGTGTGGGGTTGGATGAACACAGCAGGCCGAGCAGCATCATAGGAGCAGGAAAGCTTGATGTTTTGGGCCTAGACCCTTCATCAGAAATTCGGATTCTCCAGCATCTGCAGTACCTTTTATCTTTTTCCATGTTTTGTAAGGAGTCTTGGGAGGTCCAGTTGAGGATCCAGTTTTATGTTTACACTGGAGTTAGACAAATTTTTATTTCTGGGTAATTATTAACTGAACAACTGTGGAACTCACTGAGTTCTCTGATTTAAATGGCTAATTTTGGAGGGTTCTAAATGCAGTGGAATTACAGACCAGAATCTTCAATTTCCCAGGTATTCTCTCAGCGTCTGCTACATCTGTCTGGTTATCAGGAAATCAGGCCGGTCCTGACAAAATTTTTATTTGGACTTTCTGCCTCTCTTTATTAAGGCTAGGATCCTGCATGCTCTCTTCATCACTTTCTCTGCATGACCTGCCACCTTCAGTGATTTGTGTTGACAGACTCGGATATTTGTGTTTCTGCGCCATTTTCAGAATTGTATCTTTTATTTTGTACTGCCTCTTCTTGTTTGTTCTACTAAAATGTATCAGCCTTCACCTCTCTGCAGTAAATTTATCTGCCACTTGTTTGTCCAATCCATTAACCTGTTTATACCCTCTTGGAGTCCATCACTATCCTTCTCACAGCTTACAATTTTTGAAAGTCTTCAATCCTTAGCAAATTTTGAAATTGCACCCTGAACACACGTAATCCATTATGTATTTTCATATATTTCAAGAAAAGCAGTGGTCCCTGGGGAGCTGTTTTGTATCCATGAGAAAAAAAACATTCAGCAGTCCACTTTTCCCTAGTCACATAGCCAACTTTATAGCCACTGTTCCATTTATTTCTCTGGTCTTGACTTTGTTGGAGAGTTTATTATGTGGTATTCTATCAACCTTTTCTGGAAACCCATCATCAACAGAGTCACCCTCATCAACAGAGCTGTTGAAATAATTAACAATCGGATTAGTTAAAGACAACTAAACTTCAACAAAATTGTGTTGACTCTCTAATTAAAACAACAAAAATAGATGGAACTTGAATCTATCTAGCACCTGCTTTGATCCCAAGACATTCCAATGTCCTTTATTACCACTGAACTGCTGTTGAAGTACAATCAGTACTAATCCAGCAGCCAATTTGCATACAAGGTCATACTAAGAGTGATGTGATAATGAGCAAATAATCTACTTTCAGTAATGTTTATAGGATAAATATTTAACCAAAGATTACTCATCTGTCCTACTTTAAAAAAGTGTTAGTGGATCTTTTAAATCAACCAAAGACTATGGCAGCCTGACAGAAAGCAACAAGAAATATTCTATCATTCCTGTTTGAGATCTATTGTCAACATCAAGCAGTGAGACAAAACCTCAATGTAAGATTCTTACAAAGTGCTATATACCTGGTGTTGACAGTGTGCACTTTAGAGCTCAGCTTCACTGGGTCAATCATGTAGTCAACATGGAGGATTCCTGTATACCGAATGCAGTGTTCTGCGGGCAAGGACCCTCACAACAGGACATCCCAAACTTGGTCTTTATGTCTGAGATAATAGGTACTGCAGATGCCGGAGAATCCGAGATAACAAGGTGTGGAGCTGGATGAACACAGCAGGCCAAGCAGCATCACAGGAGCAGGAAAGCTTGACGGTTCGGGCCTAGACCCTTCATC
>JAHRHZ010000042.1:33842084-33853560 GCA_024137785.1 Ginglymostoma cirratum | reverse complement strand
GTCTAGGCCCGAAACATCAAACTTTCCTGCTCCTATGATGCTGCTTGGCCTGCTGTGTTCATCCAGCTCCACACCTTGTTATCTTGGTCTTTATGTCTGTCTGAAAGTGAATATTAGAATTTACAAGGTGGGTGGCGGGAGGGATGAGGAGGTGTAAGGAGGGAGCAATCTTGTACAGGCACAAATACCAATGTTTCTGTCAGAAAAAAGAATCAAACTTAAGGAGTAAAGAATCAAGTGCCTTCCGGTCATTAAAGTGCATCCTTTCCTCCGATACTGACTCCACACAAAATATTTGTAATCTGTTCTGCAACTTAAACCTTGCCCTAATGTCAAGCATGAGATGACACCAACCTCAATTGAAAAGGCCGTTTGTTTTTGTTCAATGCTTATCTGACAAAGTGATGGGTTAACTTCTCGAATCTGATGTGACACTTCTTTGAAAATTCACAGTTAAGACGACTCACATTGGACTCAAGACGCTAACTTTGCTTCGTTTTCAGCAGATGCTGCCAGAGCTGTTGAGTTTCTCCAGTATTTTCTGTTCTTTCTTTTCTCGGATTGCCATCATCCTCTGTAATTTCCTAACTCACTGCTATTCAGCAAAAGAAGTAATTCACACCAGGTTGAGTCATTAACAGTGAAAATTACTCTGTTTAATGAAAACATTCTTTAACAAAGGCAAAAAAGAAATGCTAACTTATGACGACATGACTTGGACTATAACCTCTTTAGAAACCCGTCCACCCACACATGTTCATGAAAAAGACACACAAAATAGATGAAAAACACACAAAAAAAGAAAACTCTGGAGGAACTCAGCAGGCCTGGCAGCACTGGTGGAGAGAAAACAGAGTTAACATTTTAAGTCCAGTGAATTTTCATCACCAAGTAAACATGATATACACAAACCAAATACAATAAAATTCCCTAAACTTTTCCTTATTCATTCTTCACGTGGAACTTTTCTCGTGTTTTACTTTTGATTCTTTCACTTGATAATGTGTTTGGTGTTATATTTTCTTTCTTCAGCAGTATGATCAATTTTTATAACAGTTAAATTGTTAACTGCCTTTGGAAAAAAATCTCACATTTTGAATTTTCTCATTGAAAGCTAAGGGAAATTAATACTTCTTGACAAACATGATGAACATAGGCTTCAAGATGTTGAAAACCCAATAATATATACCAACGTTTCCTTTTGCACTGGAGTGTACCACTTCTGAAACAAAATCAGAACTGGAAGAAGTGTCACTCGACCCAAAATGTTAGCTCTGCTTTCTCTCAACAATTGCAGCTAGACCTGCTGAGATTTTCCAGCAATTTCTGATTTCCAGCATCTGCAGTTCTTTTGCATTTTGTTCGGTTTATGATTTTGGTTTAGCTCTGAGAAAAATACTTTTCTAGATTCTTTATTCTTGACTCATTATCTTGTAATAAGACATGTAATGGTTAGCACAGCTGCCTTACAGCACCGGGGACTCAGGTTCAATTCCATCCTCGGGCAACTGTCTGCGCAGAGTTTGTACATTCTCCCCATGTCTGTGCAGGTTTTCTCCGGGTGCTCCCACAGTCCAAAGGTCTGCAGGTTAGGTGGCTTGGCCATGCTAAATTGCCCCTAGTGTTCGGGCGTGGTAGATGAGCTATGGGAAATGCAGAGTTGCAAGGATTGGGCAAGAGTATGGATTTGGTGGGATACTCTTAGGAGGAATTGGTGAGGGTTCTATCGGTCAAATGGTCTGCTTCCACACTGTAGGGATTCTAAGAAAGACTGCACTGACTCCCAAATCACTTACATTAATTGTTACCTTATTAGGGTTAAAAAAAGAAAGGCTGTGACAGAGGTTGGGGAGGGGGCTTCATTTAATTTATGAAGATGCATTATCAACATTAAGCTGCTTCGTCAAAACATTCAATATTTCAGCCTCAACTGCTTCATCTGGCAGACAATTCCACAGGCAGACCAGTCTCTCGGTGAAAACACTTCTCCTCATAGTCCTAAGTGGCCTACACTATGTCCTTAGATTCTGACCCTGGGTTCCTCAGTCATTGAGAACATTCTTGCTGCATTCACCATGTCTGGTCCTGCTAGAATTTTGTGGATTTCAATGACATCTTCTCACATTCTTATAAACTACAGTGAGTATTTTCCTCACCTATCTAAGCTCTCTTCATACATCAGTCCTGCATCCCCAGAATGATTCTGGTAAATCTTCAATGAACTCCCTTCATAACTAGAATACCCATGGTGGCTCAATGATTAGCACTGCTGCCTCACAACACCAGGGACCTGGGTTTGATTCCAGCCTTGGGTGACTGACTGTGTGGAGTTTGCATGTTCTTTCCATGTCTGCGTAGGTTTCTTCCATGTGCTCTGGTTTCCTCCCACAGTGCAAAGGTGTGCAGATTGGGTCGATTGGCCATGTTGTTATCCAGCTGTATCCTGGAAAGTGCAGGTTGGGTTACGGGGATAGGGTGATGGGGTGCTGTTCGGAGGGTTGTTGCAGACACAATGGACTGAATGGCCTCTTTCTACACTTTCTTTGATTCCTCAGATTCTTTAGCACACCAAATCCCAGGTGTGATCCTAGTGCATAATGCGACAATGATGTCCTGTTTTGAACTGCTGCATCTGTTCTGAGTCTGCTGCAATAAAGGTTCATAACATATTAATTTGGTTTGGAATCCTGGGTTGTAAGGTGGAAAAAGAGAATTTAGTATTCAGCTGTGTGAAGATCAGATTTCCTTTTAAAAGGTTGGAAATTCATCGTTTGAACAGTCAGCAAAAGACATCATTTCCCAGAAATACAACTTTAATTGAGTGGGAAGTAACCGCGACGGAAATAATTGCAAAGGTGCTTGCTCCCTTGATGTTCACAATCCAGAATAAAAACCAAAAGAAATTCAGATGCTGTAAATCAGGAACAAAAACAAAGTTGCTACAAAAGCTCAGCAGGTCTGGCAGCACCTGTGAAGGAAAAAACAGAGTTAATGTTTCAGAGGAAGGGTCACCAGACCCGAAATGTGAACTCTGTTTTTTCCTTCACAGATGCTGCCAGACCTGCTGAGCTTTTCCAGCAACTTTGCTTTTGTTCACAACCCAGAGACACCGAGAGGTCCAGAAGCAGGTTTATTCAGTCAGAAACCATTTTAGTCCAAGAGCAGAAGTGTTGAACTGTGCAAACAGCTGAAATAAAATATATCCCGAGTTGTTTAGAAGAAAACTCTAAAAGTAAAAGGATGTGAAGGTGTCAGTGAGGAACAGCATTCTAAAAGACTCTTAATGGTATGAGTTTAAGAAATCCATGTCATGTAATAAATAAGCTGAGTTCATAGGTCAGTAAGAGACATTAATAAAGAAATTAGCTTTGAGTGAATGCACAGAACATGGCTGTAAAAGAAACCAAATACAACCATGGCAAATGAACAAGAGGATTTAACTATGGTTTGGGTTTCCATAGATAACAGTGTGGAGCTGGAGGAACACAGCAGGCCAGGCAGCATGAGAGGAGCAGGAAAGTTGATGTTTCAGGTTGGGACGCTTCTTCAGAAATTCAGGGTTCCTCCAGGTCCACACTGTATTATCTCTGACTCCACCATCTGCAGTTCTTGCTATCTCTGATTAGGTTTCCATGGGTTGCTGTGGTGTTAAAAGGATTGAATCTTTCTCTTCATTTTTTAAAATATGAAACTGTCCACAACTCTTGTATAGTGTAACATAGTTAGTGTTTGCTTCTATTGTGTCATAAACATGCATTTTCTTTTGTTAAGGTACATTGGCAACCTCTATGAATATGCTCAGTGGCTGACTGCCACGGTATAAACAAGAAAATGGCCACAAGTTGTTTATCAAGTCAAGGGGTGGCACTGCTGCCTCACAGTGCCAGAAACCTGGGTTCAATTCCAGCCTCAGTTGGCTGTCTGTGTGCAGTTTGCACATTCTCCCATGTGTCTGCGTGGTGTTCTGGTTTCCTCCCACAGTCCAAAGATGTGCAGGCTAGGTGGATTGGCCATGCTGTATTTCCCACAGTGTTCAGGGATGTGTAGATTAGTTGAGTTACAGGGGAATGGGTCTGTGTGGGATGCTCTGAGGGTCAGTGTGGATTTGTTGGGTTGAAGGGCCTGTTTCCACACTGTAGGAATTCTATGAAGTCTCACTCACAGACTTACCCAGTATTACAACCAGTTGGGTTCATAACACTGCCCTATTTAATATGATACAACACACATGATGGGGGATATCCTCAGTTTGAAAATGGAACTTTTTCTCCATGATCACTATGTGGTGGCCATTCCAACCAACAGTGTCTTGGACAGATGCATTTGCAACAGCTGTTAAAGCTAAGGTCAGCTGGGATTTTCTGTTTTGTTGGATCATCACCAGCTGCATACCCAGTTGTGCCTTTTAAGACGCAACCGGTGGAGACAATAGTGGTGATCAGTGTGGTACTGTAAGGGTTAAAGAAATTACAAAACAAAGCCTAGAATGAAATGTGGAAGGGCTCACCAAAGTCACAGAGTTATAGAATCATAATGTCACACAGCACAGAAACAGACCTTTTGTTCCAACCAGTCCATGCTGAATATAATCCCAAACTGAACTAGTCCCACCTGCTGCTCCTGACCAATATCCTTCCAAACCTTTCCTATTCATGTGCTTATTCAAATGTTTTTTAAACGTTGTAATTGTACTCGCGCCCACCATTTCCTCAAGAAGCTCATTCCACATATGAGCTACGCTCTGTGTAAAAGAATTGTCCCTCATGTCTTTTTTAAATCTCTCTCCTCTCACCTTAAAAATGTGCCCCCTGCTCTCGAAATCCCCTATCCTAGGGAAAAGACACTACATATTAAACTCTAACTATATCCCTTATTATTTTAAAACTTCTGTAAAGTCACCTCTCAACCTCCTACGCTCCAGTGAAAAAAAGTCCCAGCCTATCCAGCTTTTTCTTATAACACAAACCTTCCATACCCGGCAACATCCTGGTACATCTCTTCTGAACTCTCTCCAGTTGAATAATATCCTTCCTATCACTGGATGACCAGAACTGGACGCATGGATATTTTTATTTCATCAGGAAACAGCCAGGAATGTCAATGTAGGTTTATTTGCTGTAGAGAACAGCTACAATTGTTTATCCTTGTACACATAGAAGCCAGGAAGTAATTAAAATGTAAAAATAGCTCTCCCGTATCATTCAAGTCTAAAATCAATGAAACATCACACAGTCCCACAAAGTATAGAGGGACTGGAGTCTGGTCGTTTCTGAATACTGTTGGTGAAACATGAAGCCTCCTCGATCACAGGCTCTTTTATTTCCACCTCCAAAGTGTAAACAAACTATATAAGCTTGACACATGTTGACTGTAGTATGATACTCTAGATTCCACACTACTCAGTCATTGTACCTTTAAGACATTTACACTTCATCATAATGTGATACATTCCAGCAGAAAGGAACCATCCTCAACCTCAGTCACTCTCTGTGTGTAATGGAGTCAGTGCCGTATCTCCAATCAATCAGCCACCTGTAAGTAATGAACAGTGACAGCAATGAATACATAATCAGGACTGGATTTCCCGCAGAGTGGCAAACTTACGCAGAGTGACACTCCAAACCTTCATTTCTGAGAGGACACTGTGTTCAAAGCTCCCTCAGAAATGTGAGGTCGAGTCCAGTGGTAGGTGTGCGAGGCACAGTTCAGATCAGATCCAGCATGGGAGGGGGGCATCTGGCAGCAGGGTAGGGGTAGGGGCTTTGGGTTTCTCAGGAGGGTCGTTGGATCCCGTGACAGGATGTGTCATGTCCCGGAGGGAGTGTAAGTAATATGATGGAGGTGTAGTTGGGTGTGTTTAAACTAAGCATTGTGTCTGTTAAGTAGCTTGGAGTGAGGCTATGAGTTTAATATTGTCTAATTTTTCCTGTGTAACTATTAAGCTGAATTTCATCAGAATGGTCCAAGGTCTCCAGTTTAAGCAGAGACTTTTGGAGAGTTCCAGATGTAGCAAAATTATCCAATGGAAAAATTTCCAGGTAATACCTTTGGAGTGGGTGATGATGGGGATTTCGGAGAGTCCTCATATCTATACTGTCTGGCCATCAAAAAATCCAGGCCTTTATATTTAATAGTCTAACTTTTCCTGATTAACCATTGTATTTAATTTCATTGGAACTCTACGAGTCCTCCATTTTAAGTGGAGGCTTTCAGAAAGTTCCAGATGTAGAAGAATTGCCGAGCAGAAAATTCAATTTGCTGAGCATTTCCTTCAGAGTGTGTTTCCATGGGAATTCTACAGGGTCCTCATGCACACTCCAATCTGTACTGGAATAATGACATGTCTGGCCAGCAGAAAGTCCAGGCCAAGTGTATGATTCTGTGATATTGCAACCTAGTAAATAGTGTTGCTAACAAACTTCAGGACATCCATCTCAATGAGAACCCATCATCTCTCTGTCTTCCATGTTCTGTAGACTAACACAGAAAAACACAAACTGCATCAGGCTGACAACATGTGGGCATGAACAGCTAATGGTGAGAAGTAATTTGTGTCAGTGAATAGATGTTAAAGACTGAAATGATGACATCATTGTGACCATTATGAAAAAGTCTTTTTCCTTCACAGTGATCCATCAATCTGTTTGAGATCTAAGCTGAATTTACAACTACAATCAAAATTGAAATGCTACAAATGAAACTGAAGGCCACAAGTGTGTGCTAAAGCACAGTGGGTACTATACCTTCCACTATCTTTTTTTTCACAAAAGCATTTTAAAAGTGCTGAAGAAAAGCCCTGATTTGACAAAGTAGGCCTGGCACAAAGTGCAGAAAACAAACTCAAAGAAAATCTTTTTCTGTATTGTAAAGGCCTTACAGGTGTACTGAGATTGGTTGATTCTGCAATTTTACAAAAAGGGATAGCAATTAAAGAAAGACATTGGTGTATCAGTGGTTAGCACTGTTGTCTTACAGTACTAAGGACCTGGGTTCGTTTCTAGCCTCAGGTGACTGTCTGTGTGGAGTTTGCACAATCTTCCTATTTCTGTTGTGTTCTCTGGTTTCTTCCCACAGACTAAAGATGTGAAAGTTACGTAGGTTGGCAATGCTAAAATTGCCCTGTAGTGTCCAGGAATGTGTAGATTGGGGTGGCGGAATGGATCTGGGTGGGATGCTGTTTGGGCAGTGGAGGGGAAAGTGGTGGAGACCAGATGAGCTGAATGGCCTTTATCTGCACTATAGGGATTCGATGACATAGTGTTCATGCCAAGCAAAGCAAACAACAATCTTTAGGCACAAGTCTGCAACTTTTAAAAGGGTAATAATGTCTGATAATACAGAAAGGAGATCAGAGTCCAGTGGCAAATTTAAGAAAAGGGAAAAAATGAAATTGTGAAGCAGATCCTTATACTTGTATTTTTGAGAGTGCTCAGCTACACAAGAAAGAAGGAAAGTAAATGACTGTACTGGCAATCCATTGATAGTCAGAATGTAACTGGTTTAAAGAAAGAATCTGTTTTTACTTTTTCAGATCAGCAGATAACTGACGGCAGGTGGTCAAATATTTCTTACTTTGGACACAGAAGGATTGAAAAAAAAAGAAGCTTCAGTATTTCTGACAACAGTTGCAAAGATCCTGATAATGTTGCGGATTTTAGAAGATCAATGTAAAGTTCAAACTAACTTTGACATACACAGGCTTGAGTTCATGTCAACAGCCAGGTGAATCAATTGGCCAATTGATTGGCCGGTATGGAATCTGACTTCACAGAAGCTAATTTCGCTGAAAAGCCTATAGAAAAGATTACTGCCTCCAGCATTTAATTCTTCTGAAAGGCAATACTGGGCAAACCTAAGGAATACACCATTGACAAAGTACTACCAGTATTCCCGCTGCTCGGATAAAAATCAAAATGATTTTAGCAGGCCAACAACATCAGCAATTGCTTGACACTGGAATGGCTTTTGCAGCTATTGACGGGTTCAGTGTATCATCCAAATCATGCAATAAGATGTGGTTTGTCTCATCCACCAAAATGGCATTTTATAACATAAGCAAATTTTGTTCCACAAAGGACATTGTGCTAAAATGTGTAAGATGTCCAATTGCCAAAAGAAAGCGTAAAATGAAGCTTAACAGCAGCATATGGAGAACAACCAAGGGACAATGCGAAAGAAGGTACCAATATCCCATTGATGGCACATAAATATGTAAACCAAGGTAACCACAATTTACATCCAACAGACCCCAGTCAGACTGTACATGTTATAAACACAACACATAGCATGGATGTAATCAGAAAAGCCATTACCTGCAGTCAAGTGATATACATCAAAAATAAAATTAGAATAAGAATTTGAGTTGGGTTTTTTTGTCACTTGTACTCAAGTACAGGAAGACAGGAGTACAGTGAAAAGTGGTGCAAAGCCACCATTCCTAGCACCATCTTAGGTATAAAGCTATAAGGTATAAAGGTACCTAAGTACAAAACCTTAGGTATAAAGTAGAAAAATAAAGAAAAATTACAAGTTCAGAATTACAGTCCTTCTTGAGTGTTCAGCCATGCTGGCCTTGCAATCCCCACAAGGGCTCAATCACCTCGATGCTGGCCTCCTCTACCACAATGGGCTCCCTCTCCCCACGATGTCTTGACCTTCCCTGCAGGACCTGGGAAACTTCAGGCTGCCTGTCCTCATCACCAGGGAACCTCTCTCACTGCCACACTGGCTCAATCTCCACTGCGCTGCACAAACACTCTGTCCACAGAAGGCAAGTAGATTTAAGTAAAAAAATAAAACAGTGAAAGAAGAAACAAATTACAAGCAAAAGGAGCAGATGGGCTGTGGGCAGGAGCCTGCACATTTAATTGCTACTCCTCCACCATCTTGAATTAAAAAAGGAATACAAGTACAAGTGAAAATATCATCCCGTTCTGCATTTTGCAAAAGATGTACACAGGAAGCTAGCACGGTGTTCTGCAGCCCACACACAATAAACTAACTGCCTACAACATGTCCGATATCCCATGCATTGGCATTATCAGTCTTAAATGTCAATACAGTTCCTCCGGAGGACTGATTCCATGGTTAGGACTCCATGGTACAAAGCAGCATTATCTGAAAAGTCAAGCATCATACTGACTGGTTCAATTCTATTCTGTGTGTTTTAAAGAAAGATGGCATACTGTGTATGTTTAAATCCAAGGTGACTGAACGATGCACTAAGACATGTCCACACAAGATTTGTACACAGAACAAACTTAATTTCAAGTTCTCAAGCACCAAGCTCTCAAGCACCAAGCACTTTTCCCAGCCGGGTGCTATAAATGGATATTGATTCATATATCTTTCCCCAGAGTCATAGGAGCTGACAAAGCACAGACGACATCACAGATTCTTGAAGTACTCAACATGGACATAATATAAATCTACATCAGCTCATGACAGCAGCAAGGAACCACAAACTTTTTTCCAACAATAAAATCTGTCAAATAACCATGAGTCAAGTCAATTTCTTAGGCTCAATGTTCTCATCAACTGGTATCAGACTGTATGACAAAGATGGCTTACAAAGGCATTTCAGTTTCTTTAATTTTATATTTTGAATATTTCAGATTTTGTGACCAAGGTATCTCCTATTTGAGATCTTCTCTAAAAGAAAATATGTCATGCATATGGCAGGAGGATCATCAGCATATTTTTTTCAATCTCTCAAAACTTCTCTACCATCCCTTAAGGGTTGAGGGGAGGCAATGGCTTCATGGTATTAATGCTACACTCTTAATCCAGAGACCCCAGCAATGATCTAGGGACCTAGATTCAAATCTCACCATAGCAGATGGAATGTAGATTCAGTTAAAAACCTGGAATTAACAGCCTAATGGCAACCACAAAACTGGTGTCAATTGTCAGGAAAAACTCATCTGATTCACTAATGCCTTTCAGGGAAGGAAATCTGCCATCCTTACCTGGTCTGACCTACATGTTAATCCAGAACCTCAGCAATGCGGTTGATTCTTAACTGCCCTCTGGAAAATAAGGAATGGCAAAAACGTTGGCCTGGCCAGCAATGCCCACATCCCATGACTGAATAAAAAAAATTAAGTGGGAACCTCAATATCTCTCCAAGCTTACCATGTTGGAAGTAGGTGCATCAAAGACCTTGGAATGTTTTTATTACAGGATGACAAGCCTATTGTGTTTGGCTCTAAGGTTCTTAGGACAGGTCATACTAGCTGCTCTAACATTAAAAAAAAATCTCTCTCCTTAATTTTCATGAACCGTAGTTTCGTTCAGCAGCATGTCATCAGTCATACTGATCACAATATTAGAAATGATTTGGTCAAAATCTCTCACAAATGAATGTTCAAGACCAATCTGTTTTACTAATTAAAATCTAAGGTATAATTTAAAAATACAGTACAAACCAACTTACCAAATGTCCATCTCCCAATACTTTTAAACATCTTCTAAATTCCACTCAGAACAAAGATATTCCTTCAGACATACAAGTGGATATGATTGAATCTGAACTTGAAGGTAGTCTTAACATCAATATCATACATTTTGGTCACAGCCAACACAAGAGATTCAGCAAACTACCATCGATGATGATTAGCTGCGACAGCTCAAAAAGGTTAACACTAGCAGGTGGCCTGAGCTAATCCAACAGGTTGCAGAGTTAGTATGGTTAATCTTGTCATTCACAGAAGAATTAGAGCTCTCCAAAAGTGTGGCAGAAGAAAAAAATCAAAAGATTGGCATGGGAATCCATATGTTGTCCTGGCATTAACAAGAATATTGATCAATTAATCAAGTTATGTGAAACACATTGACTCCACCAACATCAACAATCAAGAGAGTTGTGTCTTGCGGTGCAGGGGTAGTGTCCCTACTCCCGGTCTGAGAGATCCAGGTTTATATCCCACATTTTTCAGAGATGTGTAGCAACATTGCTGAACAGGTTGATTAGAAAAATAGGTCACCAATCAAGGAACCCCTTTTCTTCCAGGTGAAGTTCCTTCTGAGCTGTGGTGTATGATTGCAAACTGATATTTTCCACGTTCACCAGCTTACATTCTAGTGACTGACCATTTCACCAAGTTCCCTTTCATTCGACCAATCAAAGGTACCATTGGTACAGCTAGTTTTGCTGTGTTATTGACATAATTACCACTCTATTTGGTATATTTGGTGTACCTCAACAAATAATGTCCTACAATCGTCTGCAACACACTCGAACACCTTTCTAAGAGATATTCAGGAAGGAGGGTGTTCTCTCCTCTCCTTATTTCCCTCAGTCAAACAGAATGCACTGTTCCTAATATAAAATCTGTGAATATTAAAAATAAAGCAATTTGCCTAAATTTTTTGGATATCTATGTTACATCTACTTGTGATACCTCTTGAAAGTCATTTACATTCACCAGTATAACAAGCATGGGGCTGAATGAACACAGCAAGTCAAGCAGCATCA
>JAHRHZ010000042.1:33829565-33841684 GCA_024137785.1 Ginglymostoma cirratum | reverse complement strand
ATGAAGCATTTTTGGAAAGAACGGAGAAAAAATAGTTATCCCAAATTGAATCAAGATAAATAATACAAAAAAAAGACTTTTAATATGACCGTACTGTTTATGGGTAGGTACTTTTTTTTGTTAATTTCGAGGCATTGCTGTACTTATTCCCATCCCTTTAAGGGTCTTGCAAAGATTTGTAGCTTGCGTTTTGGGTGAGGTTGTTGACTTGCTCACCAAGCTGGCTGGCTGTGGTTCAAACATTTCATCACCATGCGAGGTAACATCATCAGTGCGGCCTCCAAGGAAGCGATGTAGTTCTGCTCTACTTAGTATTTATATGATCCAGTCTGTTGAGGTGCTTTGTGTCACTTTCATTTGTATATGGGGTCTAACTTGATGGCCTTCAATTTAACTGGGACGCATGACCATTCTAGGTCAAGCCAACCATAGACACGCATGGGAATTCCTAGAGGCCTGGTTCTCCACCTGTAATGCGATCAATAAACATGTGAAATTAAACCCCATATACAACCCTTGCAAAAAAGAACTGGAAATGACACAAAACACCTCAACAGACCGGATCATATAAATTCCAAGCGGAGTAGAACAACATTGTTTCATCAGAGGCCACACTGATGTTGTTACCTCGCATGGTGACAAAATGTCTGAACTACAACTAGCCAGCTCAGCGAGCAAGTCAACAGCCTCAATTGCCTTTGAATTGAGGCCAATTCAGAGGGTAGATAAGAGTCAACAACATTGCCATTAATCTGGAGTCTCATGCCAGCCAGAGCAGGTAAGGACCGTAGATTCCCTTCCCTAAAATACCTTGGTGAACCAGGTCAGATTTTATTCCAATCAGCAATGGTTTTCTGGTCATTAAGAGACCAGCTTTAATTCCATTTTTTAAAACTGACTTCAAATTTCAACACCCATTATGCTGACATTCAAGCCCATGTCCCCGGAACATTAGGGACACTGGATTATTATTCCCAGACCAGACAGGCCGTTATGTTTAAGCAGTTACAAGCCATTATGACATGTGATGCTCCAGTATCAAGATACCCATCTCATCTTTAGTCAAACTCCCTATATAATGGAGTAAGAGAATTAGCTTCCATCGGTCAGCTATGTGGAGATACAGTAACATGAGTGAGTACAAAACCCAGATTATACATAAGTCTGGGATATTGTAGCTGTGTGAATAGTCAATGGCATTAACAGAATTCAAGATGGCTGTCTCAACCTGACTCTATTGTCAAACCCCTGCTCACACATATATATAGACAGGAAAAAAAAAAAAGTTGAGTGTGATGGGCAGAGGAAAGGACTAGAAAGGCATTTCAATGGTCCCTCTTCACATTGTTCACTGCAGTAGTTCTTTCAGTTTATCAGACACGCTGTTTCTGATTCTCCTTCTCCAGATGCTGCATTAACTTGCAGAAGGTACGGTGTGGCAGGCTCATACGTATAAAACCTTTGGATTACTTTTAATAGCCACAGCTGAGGGAAAAATAAATTGGCTTTTCTTTGGGCTTAAAGTTTCTTTTTACACTGTAGAGAAAAGAGCTCCTGCCCCTTCAAACATTCCATGACTTCTCCCAAACATTCACACCTCCAAGATGTTCAGCTACCTGCGAGCCAATCACATAATTGTTGGCAAGCAGAAGGCCTTTGTCATTGATATCTGGTCATTAATATCTGGTCATTAATCCACAGAACAATCAGGTACTTGTTGCCAGCTGAAGCCCTATTCATGCACAGCATAGTGGTTCCAGGTCTTCTGTGACTAGATTTCTACTACTGCTTGAACAAGTAGCTGTGTAAAACAGCACTTTTAATGAGTGCCAGCTTACTTTTTTTTAATGCAGCAATCTTTTAACAGTCTTTGGTTTTTAAAATAGACCTTTTCTTATTTTAGTCTACAATCAAAATACAGAAAAATTGAAAAGATACTGTCTTTACAAAATTATGATATAAATCTAATTCAGTATAAATGCTGCAACAATTTCCATTCATTTGAGGCCTAAATACAACTATGTAAAATTTTCTTGGCTTAAAACTAGCACAACAGTAACCAATTTAACAGGTCATATACCCACTCTCAATTGGTCTTTTTGTTTAGACTGCCCTTTTGGCTGTCTGAATTGAACACAAGCTTTTATTTCAAGTTTAAACTAGTCTCTTGTGTCCATTCAGATCTTATCTCTGAAATTTATTCAGTCTATTGGAGTTTATGATGTGCAAGTGCTGAATAGTGATTCTGAAACTTGAACTGTTAAGGGCAATTGGAGGCCAATAAAAAAATGGTTGAGACCTTTGCAAACTGTGCTTTTTTTTGTCACAATTGGGGAAGGAATGCTAATCCTGGCTTACACCCAAGCCACTGCATTTCACACACTGTCTCTTTCCTATTTCTTCAGATTAACCACGGGCCTAAAGTATCAGGCCATAATAAGTAAGATGAATCATGATTTCTAATTGGCACATGTAGCTGGCATGAATTGTGTTGATGCATCCTGCACAAGAATATCGACCGGTCCTCCAGTCTCTCCGTTTTGGAATTGTACCACTATTGGACTCATATGGACACTATGGGAATCATTTTCATTTTTGGGTACTAATACATTTGTGTTTTCATGGTCACTGGCCTGAGGAAATGCACGTGGTACACAACTTCAGTAGAAGCACAGTCTGTACTTTATGCATTTATATCGTTTTATTCATTCTTTCGTGGGATATGCACATCATTGGCAAGATAGAATTTGTTGTCCTAATTGCCCTTGAACTGAGTGGCTTACTAAGTTATTTCAGAGGACAGTTAAGAGCCAAACACATTGTCGTGAATCTGGAATCACGTACGAGCCAGACCAGGTTAGGACAGATGATTTCCTTCCTTAAAACACATTGGTGAACCAGATGGCATTTTTCAACAATCAATGACAGTGAAGGTGACCATAAAAGAGATGAGGTTTTAATTCCAAATTTATTTATTTATTCATTATGAATTTAAATTTCACCACCAAACACAGTGGGATTTGAATTTAGGATTAGTCTGAGCCTCATGATTATTAGATCAGTAACATTACCAGTATCAGGTACCAGGTTATTCTCCCAGGGACCATTAAATAGCTGCAGATTGAGCTAGCCAAGTGGAGGCAGGCTGATAGTTAACGTTACCGTGTAAATTCTAGTCCCTGGTTTATGCTGGAGGACAGGTTGAGCTGTGTTCATGGCAGCTGGTGCGCTAGGAGTGTCAGTGGTTGGAAAATGCAAGGGTACTTCTTACTTAAAGGACTGCACACCTGGTAGGCTTAAATCAGAGAGGTACAGCGTTCATAAATCAGGGTAAGATTACAGCTAAAATCTAGGCATACAGCCCAAGTTTACATTCTGACCACTGATGGGGCTCCCCCATAACATTTCTCATAAACTGGAAATAGTGTCCATTGCTCCTGGGGTCAGAATATCTGGGCCACTATCATGTCTGCCCAAGAAAGCTGTTCTTAGTTGACAGACACACCCTCAGTGATATTTAGCTTTGCGCAATTGTCTTATTGTTTGGCATAAATGTGATATACAGCTCCTTCACCAGCGAAATAAACCAGCAATAACAGAGAGAGGCTTTCTGGGTCACTTCCATTTCAACTTTAGCTCAACTACTCCCCCATTTGAATGCTGCTGTCACTAACCCTGAGAGCCGCAGTCACTGTTCTATCTGTGATTGACTGCAAGTTTATTGCTGCCTATATTTAAATAAATCTCAATTCTTCAACTAGAGGCAGCAAGATTGACTCCAAAATTATAGCCAATGAAAGAACCGCCATCTGCCTTCCTCAGATACCTTCTCAAGCTGACAGTGTTCCTGCATCAAGGGGATGCACACTTAAAAAACATCCTGTCTGCTCAATAAATGACTCCAGTTGGAACAGCTTTGTGTTTATACAGATAAAGCCTCTTGGTTAATCTCTGTTGTAACCTCTTACTTTGATTGCCTTGATGAATGATGGGACTGAAGTTAAAGTAAACAATTCACATGTCCAAATTATCACTTAGTGACCCTGTGCTCCAGATTGGAACAATCTCTTTCACTGGGTTCACAATCCTGACTGCCCAGTGGTCCAAACTGGCAGTGGTGTATTGCACGAAGACAAGACTGGATTTGGCTGTGATGCTCCTGCAAAAGGATAGACAAATTGGTGGAATGGACAGAGCAGTGCTAGAGGAAGTTCAATGGAGAGATGTGTGAAATTATTGAAGAAGAGAGGTAACATAAAACGAACAATTCTGAAGAGTGTGGAGCAGAGGGACCTGGGTTTATATGTGAATATGTCATTGAATTTGGAGGACAGGCTGAGATAGCAGTTAATAAGTCATAGAGTATTGTCACAACTACCAGGCATGTCCACCATATGATCAATGAACTGTAGAATCATAAGGCCTGCGTAGCCACTCTCAAATTGGTAATAATCAAGCTGAAGCAAATCAGCAGTCAAGCTTTCGGTAAAACTAGTTCAAAGTAGTTTAATGCAAATTACTAAAAGTTAACCAATACATTACAGATATCAAGATTAAAAGATGTACTGATCCGTCAAAAAACAGAACTTCAAAGAAAATTACAATAACTCCCAACAGTACACAATTGCTGTATACCTTTGGATCTGTTGTTGCTGAAACAAGGAAGTTTAACACGTGAAGTCACTTCCAACACTGTAAAAAGCTTTTGAAATTGAATACTTGGTATTTCCTTGTAGCGGTAGGCCAGTGGGTCAACAGAAATTAGGAGGAAGAGAAGGTTCATTGCTCTGAACAAGATCTGAGATTTTGAAATGCTCACACCAGCTGACTTTCCTTCAACCGAATAGTATTTGGTTTCCCCCATATCTTTTTCTCTTTGCACTCACTCAGCCAAACTCCCCTCTGAAGGCAATTATCAAACCTCCTAGAAATTCTGGCACTGGCTGTTCCAGATTTTTTATACGGATCAAAAGCTCAAAGCATTGAAATATGCTAAGTTTGAAGTTTTTCCTCCCTTCTGATATTTCTCTCTGAAGCTACAATTCTCATACCTCCGCTATCTATTTGCGAACTTTTGATATTTCAAGGGTCTTTAGACTATACATGTCTGTGCATGTCTCCCTGAAATCCATGTTGAGCTGGCACTGTATAACCAATTGTCTTGTAATAGCCTTTCTTTTTACCTTCTTGTGAAGAGCCAGATTAGTGTTTTAACAAAAGTTCATAACGTCAAAATTTAACTGTTCAAGAGACAACAGCCAATCTTACAAGAGAAAAGGGGGATCTAATTTAGTAAAAGAATGCAAATACATATATATTGTGGAAATAAAAATAGAGGAAACACACAAGTTTCTTTTGCATACACACATGACAGATGAAGTATAGCTTCTGAGGTATTTTTGACTTTGTCTTAGCTGGGGAATTTATTCTTTATCATTTCTCCAACTTTTGTTGCAACAGTTTGCAGCAGAATCTAACCCTTTGACTTCACTGGACTCTCCATTTGTGCCTTATCATCATTGAACTCTGTAATTAATGTAAGATAAAGTCACCATAGTCCCACTGGACCAGAGGGCTGCTCTCTTAATAGAGAGAGGGAGGTTGAGAAGGTCGAACTTTCATGGCAACCTTAGCTGGTGTAAGAATTTACCTGACAAGTCTACTGCAAAGTTAACTTTCATTACATTACCTGGAAATGTTTTGCATTTGTTTCCCAAATTTAAAATCTTTTGATTCTCTTTTTAAGATAATGGCCTCTCTCTACGGCAGTAGCTCATCCTTTTTTTGATTGTCGTCCCTTTTCGATTGAAGGCCCTTTTTGCTGTTATAGATTACCATTAAGATGCTGATGGTGTTCTATCAAAGCAGTTTGATATCCTTACCTGGTCTGGTCTCTACATATTTTTAGAAATTTTCGTTTTCTTTCTTGATCCCACTCAGATCAGACCTTATTATCTCTTTGAGCTAGCTCAACAACTTTAATTCTTTGAGACAATGCTTTGTCCTGTGGCCTATTGAGTCTGCCCTTGAGTCTATACAGACGTACAAATTAGGGGAAGAGTAGGCCATTTTGAGCACCTGAAGCCTGCTTCAACATTCAGTGAGATCGTGGCTAATCCGACTGTAGCGTCAACTTTACATTCCTACCTACCCCAATAACATTCGACTCCATTGTTAGTCAAGAACCTAAAATAGTTGAAATATTAAAACAGTAATAATATTTAATGGCTGTGCGTCCACTATTCTCTGAGGAAGAGCATTCTAAAGACAGAAGAGCAAATAAGATAAGTTAAGATCCTCATAAGATAAACCTCCCATCCCTGGTACCAACTGAACAAACTTTCTCTGTTTGAAAGCTTTTAATGCATTTCTTTATTTTCTTAAATAAGGACACCAAAACTGTAAACTGTACTCCAGATAGGTGATCTCATCAACATCCCTACTTTTATATTCCATTTCCATTGTAGTAGATGGCAACATCAGCAGGGCAGCATGGTGGCTCGGTAGTTAGCATTGCTGCCTCGCAGCACCGGGGACTCAGGTTTGATTCCAGCCTCGGGTGACTGTCTGTGTAGGGTTTGCACATTCTCCCTGCATCTGTGTGGGTTTCCTTTGAGTGCCCTAGTTTCCCCCCACAGTGCAAAGAAGTGCCGGTTAGGTGGATTAACTATGGGAAATACAAGGGTAGGGTGGAGAAATGGGTCTGGGTGGGATGCTTTTCAGACAGTTGATGCAGATTCGATAGGCTGAGTGGCCTCTATTTGCACTATATTAATTCTATGAATATAACATGCGTTTTGCCTTCTTAGGAACTTGCTATATCTACATACTAACTTCTTGTGATTCATGTACATCCAGATCTCTCTGTATCTCAGAGTACAGAAATCTGTTTTCATTTAACAATCTGCTGTTTGTCTATTTTTCCTGCCAAAGCTCATAAAACATTTTGTCAAAGTCATGGTGAAGGTTGAGCTCAGGAATACTGAGTGATTTCCCCACGGGCTCTTCAACTCCATAAGGCACCTCCCTCACTGTCCCTTGGCGTCTCCCCTTGTCCCTGTTTCAGGCTGTGATTTTCTGGGGTACACTGTCCCCTTTGCAGCTCTTGTACCCTTTCAGCAGGCTGCAACCCCAAAGTATTTTGTTCAGTCTGTCCAGCCTCCCTGGCCTCTACTTGGGTTTTTTGGGGGTGGCAAGCAGACAATAATTCAAGTTTTTTTTAATTGCGTGCACAGGAATGAGGTTACACATACCATCACCAAACCTGGAACAAGTTTGCTCTTTTAAGTGCATTCTCACTAAAGGCACCTCAGCACTGATCCCAGTTAGTCCTTTGACTATTTTGTCCTGCTTTGCATGGGTAATTTTTAAATTGCTCGACAGAAAACCAGTGGCTGCTTAATTATATTTCCTGGCTCCTTGGAACCATGAGGGGCCGTTACTCACAAAATCCTGGTTGGTCTCTGCACCTTCTGTTTATTTGCACAAACACTGACTATTTTTATTACTATACACACAATCTTGGTAGGAATACTGCTGGTGGCTTTTCCTGAATGCCAGCAATTTTCTTTAACATGACTGGGTTTGCCACAACGAAAACAGACAGGGTGCGGTTGGCAGATCTACCAGCTGCATTCTTTTTTCCTCTAAAATCCTCACAGAGCCAGGGAACCAGGTTTGATTCCACCCTCGGGCAACTGTCTGTGTGGAGTTTGCACATTCTCCCCGTGTCTGCGTGGGTTTTCTCCAGGTGCTCCGGTTTCCTCCCACCGTCCAAAGATGTGCAGGCTAGATGGATTGGCCATGAAAAATTGCCCATAGTGTTGAGGGATGTGTAGATTAGGTGGGTTAAAGGGGGATGGGTCTGGGTGGGATGCTCTGAGAGTTGGTGTGGGCTTGTTGGGCTTAAGGGCCTGTTTCCACGCTGTAGGGATTCAATAAAAAAAATCCTCGGATTTGTTTTCATTTTGTTTCCCTCATTCTCTATTCCTTTAGGATCTAGGGTGTGATTTTCTCCTACTTGGAGGTGGCCACACAAGTGGCAACAAGGGGAAGTGATTAGATGAAGGGATACTCATTCCCTGCTCACTACCTCACGAGTTAAGTTCTGGGAGAGAAAGTCCATGCGTAGCCACTTGTTGGGCCAAAGGGCCTGTTTCCACACTGTAAGGATTTTACAATTCTACAATCTTGACTTGTCACAAACTGACCCCCTGAAAGTGTCAATCAATGGCTAATTAAAGGCCTTGATCAGGCGTCTCCCTGATTACCTGCTGACCCAGAGGACACGAAAAGTACTTATTATTCAACTGGGAGACCTGAGTGAGCTGTCAGGCCTCAAAATGCCCAAATTTGGAGGCTATGGATAGAGGGGCAAGGGCACAGCTTATGAAAGCCATCCCCCTACCCTTGCCACCAACCTCCCTAACACCCCAACTTCCTGCAACCCTCACACCATGAATTGAGAATAAAAATGACTTACCTTGTTACTGGATCTGCAATGAGCAGGGTGTAGCCAGTGACAATTAAGGCCCAGTAACTGACAGCTGATAGGTTCTAATAACCTGAGATTCCAGTGTCGAGGTCTGTGATAAGCTGATAAATTCACTTGAGTTCTACTTGTCAGCTTCTAATGTACTGATTGGTGTGCAATACAGTGTGTTAGTCCGATAGTGGGACCAACATGTTAGCAACCAACTAACACAACCACCCTCCTCTTTGGGAAAAATACGTGGAATTCGTGCCCCTGGCCGTTTTCCTTGGTCTTCTATTTATCTTCACCCTATTGATACAGATCTCTTGACCCATGTGTGCTGTGATTTAATGGTCTATTGTCCATAGCCATCACAGCAGCTACTTGAGCTGAGGTAACTTCATCAAGGGGCATTTTTATTTTCTGTGGGGAGTTTTAAAATAAAATCAATTGCTCTACTTGCAAGTAAGTTGGCTCTATTGTTTGAGATCATGCCCAATGGTCATTTCCAAGCTATTTAATTCTTTCACATTCCAAATATGCAACGATTTCTCATATGAGTTCCAGAATTGTCAACATTAAGCTTCTAGCATGAATTCATAGGCATTAAGTATTGCTTCCTTTGTCCGTTTGTAATCAGCAGTCATTTCAGAGAAAAGGGTGGAACAGATCTATTGGGCTTTTCCTGTCCATTGACACTGGATCATAGCTACACCTCTTGGCATAAATGTGACAGTTCGACTACTTTCTCAGAAGCAGTGAAGAAGGAGTCAACATTTTTTATTTTATAAGTCTGGAGGTGTTAAGACTTTGAGGATTGATTCAGAGTGAAACTGTTATTAAGAATAGTGAGAATTTCCTGAACAGGCCTAAACTGGCTTTGGCCTCTGACTCTGCACTTGGTTTAAATTGTATAGTTGGAAATCCCTGTCCCACTCTTGATTGCCTTTTCTGTGCTTGACATTGGAACTCCTTCTCTCACATTGACTTTTCCTGCTGTTTCCTTCCCTTGAGCTTTAAACACCATCTCCATTTCCAGGTTTTCATCTCGACTTGGGTTAAAGTGACATAGTCTGTTTCCAATGCAAGTATCTGCAGCCGGTTGTTATCTTTGAGAATTTCATTTTAACAGTGGTTTTAAATATTACCTGTTTGGCAACAACTTTAGGCTTTTTCATATCTAAGGACACCTGTTTGTTTTTCCAATTTAAACCCTCCTGATCAACAAGCTCTTGTGCATCAAATCTTAAATTATTGTCACTGACCTCTCCAATGGGGAGGCTGAGTGCCCACTCCTAGATATCTCCCTCTATCTATCCCTGAGCCATGACTCCACTGTGGAACATCTGGTTATTGTGTCCACAACGGTCACTAATCTCATTTCATCTAATGATCTTCCCCCTCACTGCCTCCAAATGCATAGTTCCATAACTCTGCACAGCTTGCTTTTACCTCCTTCCCAAAATGCACAAACAGGACTGTCCAGGCAGACCCCTTTCTGCCTGCTCCTGCTCCACAGAACTCATCTCTTCCTACCTTGACTCAATTTTTTCTCCCCTTGTCCAGTCCCTTCCCACTCACATCCATAATTCCTCTGACAATTTACGTCAGTTTCAGAAGTTCCAGTTTGTGGATTCCAGCCATCTTCTCTTTACCATGGAAGTTCAATCCCATTACGCATTCATTTCCGATCAGGATGGTCCCAGGGCTCTCTGCATTTTCCCCTAAAAAAAGTCTTGAACCATCCCCATCAACCACCACCCTCCTCAGCCTGCCTGATCTCATCTTGACTTTGAGCAAGTTCCCCTTTAACTCCTCTCACTCCCTACGGATCAAAGTTGTGGCCACGGGCATCCATATAGGCTCCAGTTATACCTATCTCTTTGTGGGGTATGAGGAACATTCCTTATTCTAATCTTATTTCGGCCCCCGATCACAACTGTCCCTCCAGTATTTCGACTACATCATTGGTGCTGCTTCCCTCTTTCATCTAGAATTGGAAGATGTTATCAATTTCACTTCCAATTTCTACTCTTGCTCTCACTTTCACCTAGTCCCTCTCCAACTCCTCCCTGCCCTTTCTCAACATCCCTGTTTCTATTTTTGGGGATAGGCTGGCCACCAATATCCATTACAAACCCACCAACTCCCTCAGTTACCTGAACTATACATCCTCACATCCTGCTTCCTGTAAAGACTCTATTCCATTTCCCATTTCCTCCATTCCCCTCGCACCTGTTCCAATAATGCCAAGGGAGCCTCTGAAATGTCCACCTTCTTGCTCAGCAGAGGATTCCCCAGCACTAAGGTTGACAGGACCCTCATCCGTGTCTGATCCATTTCCCAAACTTCAGCACTTACCCCCTGTTTTCCTTCCCACAACAGTAACAGGGTTCCTCTTGTTCTCACCAACCATTCCATCAACATACACATCCAGAGGATCATTTACTACCATTTCTGCCACCACCACTGGAATACCACCTCCGGACACATATTCCCCTCCCCTCCCTTGTCAGCTTTCCGCAAGAACTGATCCCTCTGGGCCACCCTGGTCCACTCTTCCTCCACTCCCAACAACTGCCTCCCATGTAATCACAGAAGGTGTAACACTTCCTGTTTAATCCCTCCCTCCTCAATATCCAAAGCCCCAGGTAAACCTTCCAGGTGAAGCAGCAATTTATCTGCACTTCACTCAATCTCGTCTACTGCATTCACTGCTCAAAATGTGGTCTCAAAATTGAGGAGACATGGCACAGACTGGGTGACCACTTTGCAGAATACCTATGTTCTGCCCACAAAAATGACCCTGACCTTTCAGTTGCCTGCCATTCAACATACCATCCTGTTCTCTGGCCAACATCTCTGTCTTGGGCTTGCTGGCGTGCTCCAGTGAAGCTGAGCACAAGCTGGAAGAACAATACACTATTTACTTTTCTGCCTTCTGGGCTCAATGTTGAGTTAAATAATTTTAGAGCCTGAGCACCTACTACCATGCCCTTACCCCAACCCCCACATGCCAGTCCTAGCATGGTCTTACATGGACTGCTCCACAATCAACCCATTGTCAGCAACGAACGGTCCCCATTAGCAGCTATTCATTCTCCCAGACTGACCTTTATCCCTTACCTTGTCTGCCCAGCTGCTGTGCTCTCTCTCTAGGCTCCACCTCCACCTTTGTTTACTGTTCCCCTGTCTGCCTTCCCTCCACCTTGGCATATATGACAACATTTTCCTAGCCACGGCTCTGAAGAAGGGTCACTAGACTCAAAATGTTAACTCTACTTTCTCTCCACGGATGCTGAGTTTGTCCAGCAATTTCTGTTTTTGTTCCTTAAATTATTGTTCATATTTTTATGAAACCAAACATAATGCTTTAAATCTGTTTTGTTTTTAAACAGTTTGAACATTACCTCCCATTTGCTTCCAAATTGTTTGTCAATTTCAGCTGTTTTTGCATTGGATTAATCCCAGCTTTTAGTTCAAAAGTTGGATTTCGATCATTTTAGGATGGATTACAAACCTGGATGTGAAACTCCCAACTGCCAGAACTACAAGGCTTGTCCACAACATGACCAATGAAACAAAAACAAAGTTGCTGAAAAAGCTCAGCAGGTCTGGCAGCATCTGTGGAGGAGAAAACAGAGTT
>JAHRHZ010000042.1:33773860-33829165 GCA_024137785.1 Ginglymostoma cirratum | reverse complement strand
GGGAGTTCTGAGGAAGGGTCACCGGACCCGAAACGTTAACTCTGTTTTCTCCTCTACAGATGCTGCCAGACCTGCTGAGCTTTTCCAGAAACTTTGTTTTTGTTCCTGATTTACAGCATCGGCAGTTCTTCTCGTTTTTATGATCAATGAAATGTGGAATAATGGAGCTTGTGTAGGTTAGTTTATTGCAAGTTGTTACAAGTTCTTCCTCCCAACAGCTGTTTCTTGCTGAAGCTAGAATTCTCACATCTCCATTGTCAGTTTGTAAATTCTTATCTGAAGAATTTTCTCTGTCAGTACATTTTAAAAGAAAATTTGTTCATGTATGTGGGCATTGCAGAATCTGCCACCATTTATTGCCCATCCTCAGTCATCTTTGAGAAGGTGGTGGTAAAGATGCCTTTTTAAATTTAGTGCAGGAATACCCACAGCACTATTAGGATAGAAACTTCAGGAAATTAGACTCAGCTACGTGGAGAGAATGTAAATCTAAGTATGCTTGAAAGGGAAATTGCATGTGGTAGTGTTCCCCTGTGTCTGCTGTCCTTGTCCTTCTCGATGGTAGTGTTATGTGTTTGGAAGGTGCCGTCTGAGGATTTCTGATGAATTTCTGCAGTGCATTTTGTAGATAGTACACACTGCTGCTGCTGAGTATAAGCAGTGGAGGGAGTGCATATTTGTGGATGTGATGCTAATCAAGCAGGCTGCTTTATCCTGGATGATGTCAAGTTTCTTGAGTATTGTTGGAATTGTACCGATTCAGGCAAGTACAAAATAAACCATCAGACTCCTGGCTCATGCCTTGTAGATGGTGGACATGCTTTGGGCAGTGAGGAAGGGAATTTCACTGCAGAATTCCTAATCTCTGACCTACTATTGTAGCTATAACATTTATATGGCTTGTCCAATTCTGTTTCTGTCAATGGTGACCACCAAGATGATGCAATGGGAGCATTCAGTAATGTCTCCCATGGTTAGATTTTCTCTTTGTCGAGAGGATCACTGCCTGATGCTTGTGTAGAATGAATGTTATTTCCCACATGTTATCTAGATCTTTCTGCATTTGGATAAACACTGCTTCTGCATCTGAGGAATTGTGAATGGATCTGAACGTTGTGTAAACATCCTCACTTCTGACCTTATGATGGAGGGAAGTTCATTTATGAAAGTGGTTGGGTCTAGGACAGTACCTTGAGGAACTCATAGAATAGAATAGATCATAGAATCCCTACAGTGTGGAAACAGGCCCTTTGGCCCAACAAGTCCACACAGACTCTCAGACCATCCCACTCAGACCCATCCCTCTATAACCCACCTAATATACACATCCCTGAACACTATGGGCAATTTAGCATGTCCAATCCACCTGGCCTGCACATCTTTGGACTGTGGGAGGAAACTGGAGCACCAGGGGGAAACCCACACATGCACAGGGAGAATGTGCAAACTCCACACAGACAGTGGCCCGAGGGTGGAATCGAACCTGGGTCCCTGGCACTGTGAGGCAGCAGTGCTAACCACTGAGCCACCATGCCACCCCAGTATGGAGATGCCCTAGAGCTGAAATGATTGACCTCCAACGACCATAAACATCTTCCTCTGTGATGGGTTTGACTACAACCAGTAGAAATTTTTCTTCCCTAATTCTCATTAACTCTAGTTTTGTTCAGGGTCCTTGATGCCACACTTAAAGAACAGTCAATCTCACCTAGCAACCAGAGTTTAGCTCTTCTGCCCGTGTTTAAATCAAGGCTGTGATGTTTTGAGGCATATTTTTCTGCAAACCACTCAGATCTCAAGCTGATACATCTAGTGACTGTTGTAGTAGTCAGATCTTTAGCTTCATGTGCTACATCAGATTTCTTCTTTTTGAAAAAATCTGTAATGTCATAAACCTGTATTCTGACAGTATCCTCAACTTTGTTAATAGGGGCCCAGAGTAGAAGAGCAAGGAGGTGATGTTAAACCTTAGGAAACACTGGTACAGTCGCAGCTTACTCTTCCAACAGTACTCAAGAAAGGTGCCCAAAATCCAACTGCAACCCTTGGACTCGCTGTGCAAGGGTGCTGGCATTGCGTTATTTTGGATGTTGCATTCCACTGTGCTAAAGGATGCTGTGAAGGGATGTTTTTGAGAATTTTCACCAGACACCCCTTTGTGTGCAAAAAGAAATAAAGTCATTTTCTATTTGCTGAAAACAAATCATCAGCAAAGCCACTGTTGAAAAACATACACAAACCCATTAAAGCTAATGATCATACAAAAATCGAGAAACAACTGCTCTCCTGAGCCCAGGTCTCATCCATTCCACACACTTTCATTGTTTCTCAATATTTTTCTCTTTTTTAAGCTATTTTAGTTTTTTTTAAACTTATCTCCTGGAGAGGTCTTGGTTGGGGAGGCAGCGGTGGTGACAGAGCGTGGCAGCAGCGGGGGCCCCGAGGGGGACATTGACGATCAGCGTGGGCCTGGATGGCGGTGAACCCGGGTGGGATGCTGTGGAAAGTGTGCCCAGTGCGGGGATGAGGGAGCCCTCATGAGGAAAGCATTGAGTATCCGTAGGCCCATAGCTTAAGAAGGACTGCAATGTTTAACTTATTTTTCCATTTTTGTACCTAAGGTTTTGTACCAAGGTATCTTTGTATCCAAGATGGAACTGGAAATGGCAACAGTGTATACTTTTCATTGTATTCCTGTATCTCTGTGCTTGAGCACACTTGGCAATCAAATCTAAATCTAATTCAAACATCAAACGAGCCCTAAAGAAGGGCAATGCCCAAAACATTGACTGTTCCTTTCCTCCAGATGCTGCCTGGCTTGCCGTGTTCTTCCAGCCTCCTGCTTGTCTACCAACATAATCTCGACTGGAGTCACCCTCTTGAAACTGCAATGTTTCACAATCTACATATCGTGAACAAGCCAAAGATTGATTTTGTTTTAATGTTTTGAACTCACCTGTTGTTTCTAATCTGTACGTATGTTTTATTTTCTGTTCTTGTATTTTAGAAGCTAATAAATTCACTTTTTTACTAACTCAAGAAAGCCTAGCTAAATTGGCTCCTTTTTAAAAAAAACATATAAATGCATTTGAGCTGGAAAAGTTTATCCAAAACAGATTTTTTTTTCAATTAACCTTACCCACAAAGGAAGGGAGTGAGTAAAGAAGGTGAGCTCATTAATCCCTCCTCACCCAGGAGCAGAACCATTTGGGGATATTCCATCTGAATTGTAATGAATTGGGATCCTCACCAGGGTATCTGTAGTGACAAATCAGGGGCTTGTGTCTGAAACTGTACCCACAGATGAAACAAATAGTTTAGAGCAGGAAAATTAAGTTAGTTTTTTAAAACCAATATTAAAACTGCAAAAGGCTTTCTTGAGTCATGACGACTAAGGTATAGACACGTTCACATTTGGTACCAGCGTTTTCCTGAGACAATTAAGGTAAGTTGCTTCTGAGGATTTAAAAGTTCTGCTTCTTGAGCAACCAAAAGATTTAAAGAGGTAATTGGGGTTACAATTTCAGCAGAAAGCCTTAATCTTATAGGGAGTTGCCAAAAACCTATTGATGAAATGAAGGGTGACGAGACACATAGTGTAGTGGCAGTGAAATTAAAGTTGTGGCAACAGTGATTAAAATTTCGAGAAAAGGAAAGGAAAGAACAAATGACAGAGGGACAAAAGAGAAAGAGAGAAGGGATTGATGGAAAAAAAAAAGAGGAAAAGGCAAAAGGAGAAGAGAGAGAACCTCAGTATTAAGAGAAGGAGCTGGAAACAGTTAAAATTGAGCAGTGGGAATCCTACACTGCCCATGAAGTCATCACTGGCTCTGAATAACAACCCACTTTGCATGTTAAATAAAAACCAAAACAACTGTGGTTGCTCGAATTCAGAAATACAAGCAGAAATTGCTGAAAAAGCTCAGCAGGTCTGGTAGCATTTGTGGAGAGAAATAAGAGTTAACATTTCAGGCCCAGTGACTCTTTCGCAGAACTGTTCTGACAAAGGCTGACTGCAACGAAACTCCACTTTGTGCATTCTCCACTCTACCTCTTTTGTTTCATCAGTGGGTGCAATTCTGGATACCATTTCCTGGAATGAGCATGTGGGAATTTGGGTCACCTGTTTAATCTTTTGCGGGTTTAGTTATTGAGTTACAGGCGGAATCAGGTCTAGAATCAATAGTCTTTAAGGCAAGTTAAAATAGCCTAGTTAAACAAGTAGCTGCCTAAGAGTGTCAGTTATCTATTAAACATCCGAATTCCTTGCCTGTGTTGATTACTGTAATAGGAAGTTAAGGAAAACAAGTGACTCATTAGAGTTTCTTATATAAGGGGTTGTTCAAATCGCAGGGTCAGCGTAAGTCACATGGTCAGAGTGAGGGAAAATTTACTGGAGTGAGACAGAGACAGAACATCTGGAAATTTGGGTCAAACTGGGAATTCAGCGTTGAGGGAAAGAGGTGTTTTAATGAAGCTTTACAGCAAGAAATAACATCCTCAAAATGAGAAGTGAGTGGGAGGGGGAACAAGGTGTAGAATGACAGGAGGATTTGACGAGATTGCTCATTTCAATTAAGGGCTTATACAGAAACATTCCAATGTGAACCGACGTACCCCTACATTGTTTAGATGTGGTAAAGGCCCCTCCCATAAGGCAACATGCCCATCATTGAGGCCCAGAGTCTAACATCTGTAGCTGGAGCTTCTCATTTGTGTGGGTTTCACCTAGACATCTCCACAAGGTTTTGCATTACTTGCACACAAGTAATGGAGGGTCAATCTAATTGTGTGCTGTACCTCAATTGCCTATTAATATACAGCAATAACTAGGGAATTCATTTAGAACAACTGGTAGATCTCTTTCAGACAGTTACAGTGAACTGAGCCAGTGACACACTGACATTTGCTCAATCTTGCTGACAACAAATTCCATAGATAACAAGGTGTGGAGCTGGATGAACACAGCAGGACAAGCAACATCAGAGGAGCAGCAAGGCTGACGTTTCGGGCCTAGACCCTTCCCCTGAAGTGGCCTATCTGGAACAGTTACTGGGTCATGGACAAGTATTGTCAGGGCTGCAAAGGCACAAGCAGTAATACATCTCCCCACGCGGGAAAACATGTGACTTTGGGGTTGTGTGAGTTTTGCTGCAACATCAGCACACTAATCATCCCGCTGACAGACTGTAGAAAAATGCAAAATCTACATGGAGTGTGAAATGCCAGACAGCTTTTGAGAGATTGAAACCCATTTTGATGGATGAGCTTATGTTTGCAGCTCCCAACTTAAACCTAGCATTTAAAATAGCCATTGAGGTGAGTAACACTGAGATAGAGAATGTCCACCTCTAGAGAGTCGAAGCTGAGATTGAGTGATAAATTTGCTACTTCTACAAAATGAAACTCCAAAGTTGAGAAAGAAATTCTTGGTTTATTACAGGATCTCAAATACATTAAGATATATGACCAAAATGGGAGACATGAGTCCAAATTAACCATAAACAGTTAACTTTTAAGATGTAGGCTTTAAGACCTCAATAGCAATAGTTTGTTCCTTCAAATATACCATTTGAAAGCCACCCACACTGTAGGGCAACCAAGTGTAGTTACAGATTCCCTAACAAGAATTTAAAGAGACCCAGTTGGAACTGAAAGCAAGGAGAATGAATGTGTGTGTCATTTGATTTTCATATTTAACTATTTTCCTTGTCTCTTAATGAGTGTGAATGAATCTGATTCCATTAATTGCGTGAGGCAAATGTATGAAAATATATCATGACCCCAAATTACATTTGGATATATTGAACTTTGAAGTACATACAATTCTCTAAAGAAAGACATATCAGCCAAAAACTGACTGAAAATGTAAATTCAGTGGCTGTCCAAAATTCCTTATATTATATTGATTATATTGAGTGCCAAAAGGAACCATGGAATGTCACACCTAAAAACTGTCACACTTCAGACAGCAATAATTCAAAGGGAAAGATGCCATTCAAAACCTTGAACTGTGACATCCTATAGATTATACACCAGACTGTGGACGTGATGATTTGGAACAAAGATGGTTCTGGTGAAAGAAATGTTTGTGTTTTACCCTTCCAGGAATACACAAGAAAAATAGTTAAGATCCAACTACATCCCTTAATCTCAGGTGCTGGAGGACCGGTCTGTTAGTGTACTAGTTTAGAGATTTAATTCCATTGAGATAAAGTCTGCTGTGAAGGAACACATCTGAGAACTTCTACTGGATATGCCTGCAAAATGAAATAAAGTCTATCTGCCTGATAGCCCCAAACAAATCATCAGCAAAGCTACTGTTAGAGGAAACTGAATAAGTTCCTATCAGCTAATTACAGTATAAAGAATTTTAAAATCGGTGCTCAACTGCCAAAGTCAATGTTATTAGAATTATCCATCTTACAGCCATAACGTGTTATAACCTATTCCTCATGGGCAAGCAAAATATGTTTTTTTTTTACTTTCCGGACTCACCTCTCAGTTCTAATATATGTGTATGTACATTGCATTTTAGTTGTTTATAAATTCACACTTTTTTAAACTTAAGCATGATTAAGTGGCTCATTATAAAACATATTTATATTTGGGCAGACATAAAGTGCCCACAAGGCATTGGCAAAAGGAGCAAAGGACTCTCATAGGGAAACTTATTCACGCAGCCAGTAGTTAAGATCTGAAACAAACTTTTTGATAATGTGGCGGCAGTTCGGTCAAGGTATTCAAGACGGAATTATCTAAAAAGAAAGAATGAGTATTTTTACAGGGGGAATGTGGTGAAATTGTACTAAGTACATGTTCATCACCCGACGATCTGTATGTCCTTGTACTGCTCGCAAAACAAAACTTTTCACTGTACCAGAGATAAAAGGTACTGCAGATGCTGGAGAATCCGAGATAACAAGGTGTGGGGCTGGATGAACACAGCAGGTCAAGCAGCATTATAGGAGCAGAAAAGCTTGATGTTTCAGGCCTCGACACTTCATCAGAAATGGGGGAGGGGAAGAAGGTTCTGAAATAAGTAGGGAGAGAGGGGGAGGTGAATAGAAGATGGATAGAGGAGAGGATAGGTGGAGAGGAGGCAGACAAGTTGAAGAGGCGGGGATGGAGCCAGTAAAGGTGAGTGTAGGTGGGGGAGGTAGGGAGGAGATAGGTCAGTCCAGGGAGGACGGACAGGTCAAGGAGGCGGGATGATGTTAGTAGATAGGAGATGGGGGTGCGGCTTGAGGTGGGAGGAGGGGATAGGTGAGAGGAAGGACAGGTTAGGGAGGCGGAGATGAGCTGGGCTGGTTTTGGGATGCGGTTGGGGGAGGGGAGATTTTGAAGCTTGTGAAATCCACATTGATACCATTGGGCTGCAGGGTTCCCAGGCTGAATGTGATTTGCTGTTCCTGCAGCCTTCGGGTGGCATCACTGTGGGATTGCAGGAGGCCCAGGATGGACATGTCGTCTGAGGAATGGGAGAGGGAGTTGAAATGGTTCGCAACTGGGAGGTGCAGTTGTCTGTTGCGAACTGAGCGCAGGTGTTCTGCAAAGCAGTCCCCAAGCCTGTACCATGTGACTATAATAAATCAAATCAAGTTTAGAAAGCTGGCATAGATACATTGGCTAAATGGCCCTGGTGTTGTAACAGTCACAGTATCATTCTCATAAATCTGGACTACATCCCCCTCTAGACCATAAATCCTTCTTGAGGGACAATAACCAGAAGTGAATGCAGTGCTCCAAATACAGTCTAGCCAGAATTCAATATAATTGGTAACACAGCTTCCATCACTTAGAATGCTAGCAACTTTAAGATAGAGGCTAATATTGATTGATGTACACGCTGTGTACGTGTACCATTGACATGTGCATTCCCTCATAAGACACACATTTCATGATTTACTGTCTAGACACTTCATTCATTATGCATTCCACTTTGAAAGATCTTTTTCTCATCAAAATCTTAAATGTATGAACAACATCCTCATATGTTTCTTTTCTCATTTCCTTTTTGTTGTAATCTATCTGCAGATTTCATTGTGTAGACGCGTATAATACATTCCTTGCTGACTTACAGGTTATGGATTTCTGACCCAATGTCCCAGGAATATGAATTTTTTGTTTTTGCAGTCTTAAGGAAATTGGCTTGAAAAACTTGCAAAGTACATATGCCATTTTAGTGCCATGGTATAAACCCTGCTTATTGTTCAAATCAGCAATTTCTAAATTTCTGCAATTATTGTGAATGCGCACTGGCACTGATATGGGGCAACAAGAAAGCCAGTGACCAAATGGAAGACATTGTCTATTACTGACAATCTTCTGCTCCTGGAGGTAGTGAGTCAGAGGAAAGAAGGGCATATCCAAACCCCATCAGCTTTCCATCTCCCTCAGAATTAAGTCTGGATGGCCTACGTTGACCTTCTCATCTCACTGACAAATCAGACCCTTAAGTGGGCATAAAGGACCACTTAAGGGTTTCAACTCACTACTGCTGGGCTTATCCCCTGTAAGGTTCAAGACTGCAACTACCCTTTGATCACTTTGTCAGCTCAAGGTAGGATGAATACTTTATAGAGGGGATTTCTTGTCTAAAGGCAAACAGTCTCTGAGGGATTGGAAATCTCCACCTACTGAGTGCTAAACCCATACTGTTGCTTCTGAGCCCACTATCCTACAAGCCCCCTCCACCCACCATTTCAGCCAATCACTTATGTTCGTCCTGGATCCTCCAGGATCCTGTGATTCCCTGCAGCAGGCATTGCCCCCTCTGCAGCCTTGCTGGATGCTGGGACAGCCAATCTCTGACTGAGCAGGAGCTCTTGCTGGGTTGGACTTCCACCCCAAGGTCTTTATTGTACAGGAAGACCTGGGCATGCTGCCTTCCTTGGAAGAGGCAGTGCAGGCCTTTCACTCGCTCTCCCATTGGCAGATGAGATCCCTGATGTCTCAACAAGATTCTGTCCAAGATTTATTTTACTTAATACCCTCCTCGAACATTTAAGCTGAGTATTAGGAAAGTTAGTATGGGAATGGAGGAACCTTGGGATTCATGTGCATAATTCTCTGAAGGTGACCAGGCAAGTTAAAACAGTTGTTAAGAAGGCTACTAGTGTTCTTAGGTTTATAAATAGATCCATAGAGTATGAAAACAAGCAAGTGAGGTGTTGCATTTTGGAAAAGCAAATCAGGGCAGGACTTATACACACAATGGTAAGGTCCTGGGGAATGTTGCTGAACAAAGGGACCTTGCAGTGCAAGTTCATAGTTCCTTGAAAGTGGAGTCACAGGTAAATGGGACAGTGAAGAAGGGGTTTGATACGCTTGCTTTTATTGGTCATTGCATTGATAATAGGATCAAGGAGGTCATGTTGCGGCTGTACTGGACATTGTTTAGGCCACTATTGGAGTATTGCATGTAATTCTCATCTCCCTGCTATAGAAAGGATGTTGTGAAACTAGAAACAGTTCAGTAAAGATTTACAAGGATGTTGCCAGGGTTGGAGAGTTTGAGCTATAGGGAAAGGCTGAATAGGCTGGGGCTATTTTCCCTGGAGTGTCAGAGGCTGAGGGGGTGACCTTATAGAGGTTTATAAAATTATGACTAACATGGATAGGGTAAATAGGTAAGATCTATTCCCTGGGGTGTTGGAGTCCAAAACTAGAGGGCAACAGTTTAAGGTGAGAGGGGAAATATTTAAAAGGGATATAAGGGGCAACTTTTTCATACAAAAGGTGGTGTTCATGCTGAATGAGCTGTCAGAGGAAGTGGATGGTTATATGATTAGGAAGGGTTTAGAGTGATATGAACCAAATGCTGGCAAATAGGACTAGATTTATATCGGATATCTGGTTGGCATGGATGAGTTGGACCGAAGGGTCAGTTTCTATGCTGCATATTCTGTGACTCCATGACTCTCAGTGATGCTACACCTGTACAAATCATTGACCAGACCACATTTGGAGTGTTGTGTTCAGTTCTGGGCTCCTTATTTGAGGATGGAGAGAGTGCAAACGAAATTCATGAGGATGATATCAGGAATGGATTGTTTTAGATACAAGGAAAGATGAGAGAACTTGGGCTTATTTTCCTTGGTGCAGAACAGTTTAAGAGGTGACCTTATCAAGGTGTTCAAAATTATGAACGGTTTTGACAGGGTAATAAGGATATTCTGTTTCCACTAGTTTGTATGTCAGTAACTAGGGGTCACAATTTCAAAATTGTTAGCAAGAGAGCTAGGATTGAAATGGACAGAAACTTCTTGACTCAGAAAGTTGTTGGGATTTGGAATGCATGTCAGGGAGAGCGGTGAAAGCAGATTCCATACAAGGTTTCAAAACAGAGCTGGATATATATTTGAAAGTGTTGAATTTAGAGGGCTACGGGCATTTGGGCTAGAGAATGGAACTAGCTAGGTAGATCTTTTGAGAGCTGGTACAGATACGATGGGTCAAATGGTCTCCTCTACAGTAAAATTCTATGATTCTTTGACTTGTTGTATCTGCATGGTTCATTGTAAACAGAGAATAATATCTGAAAGTTTAGTAGATACATATTACAATACATGGAAAAACCAACAGATAGCTGTAGATAACATATCATTACGTTTTCATTAAGAACACATTGCGAATGAGAAAAAGAGATCAGTGTGTTCACATTGTAATGCATGGAATTTCCATGTTCAGCAGACATTGCAATATGCTGACTATATTTAACCAGGAGCTGTAGAGCTAGGACAATTTGCAGTTCCTTTAAAACATCTTTGTTATCTGTAATTATTTTGAAAAATGCTTGGAAATGTTTTCAAAGGGTTTGCTTCAATTCTGACCTATGTGATCTAACAATAGTAGACTTGGAAACCATACAAATAGGAGGGAAATTAAGAAAGAAGCAGTGAACCTGGCGGATCCAAATGATTATTGCAGACCCAAAGGACAGCTACAAACAGAGGACACTGGAGGATGAAGGCAAGATGCAGACAAAAAACAAAAGCAAAAATGGAATGTGGAATATACCAAATTCCTGTAAAGTGTTATGATACCAACTGATGATAATACTGGACAAGACAGATCCCCAGTGTGAAACCTGACTTTATAAATCACAAGTTTTACTTCGTAGTTTGATTATCATGTTGGTTAACCACTGAACATATTTGCACAAAGGCTGTCAATGATCTTTTTAGAAAATGGACACAGTTTATTGTGCAAAATTTTCTGAATAAATCAATTTAGAAACATACAAATATGAATAGCTAAATGAAAAACATCAACTCATTTACCAGCAAAACGCTTTACAGACACTCAACTCAGAGAAGCATCATTCCTGTTTTAACCTTAAAAGTCTTATTGATAAGGTTGCAAATATTTCCTGTTGACCATTTTCTATACATTCACTAGATATGAGTCTCTCCATTTCTCTCCCCTTGTCCAAACTCTTCCAACTTACTTCCATGATTCATCTGATGCTTTATGGCAGTTTCAGAATTTCCAGTATGCAGGCTCCATCTGCCTACTCTTTAGCACGAATGTGCAATCCCTTTATACATTCATTCTCCGTCAGAATGGTCTCAGGGCTCTCCGCTTCTTCCTGAAAGAAAGGCTGGAACCGTCTCTATCCACCAGCACCCTGCTCCACCTTGCCAAGCTCAACCTCACCCTGAACAATTTCTCTTTTAGTTCTTCTCACTTTCTTCAGGCCAAAGGGGTGGCCATGGGTACTCGCATGAGCCCCAGTTATGCCTGTCCCTTTGTGGGGTATGTGGAACATTCCTTGTTCAGGCCCTATTCCAGCCCCCACCCGCAACTCTTTCTCTGGCATATCGATGATATCATTGGTGCTGCTTCCCTCTCTCGTCTGAAATTGAAAAAGTTTATCAATTTCACTTCCAATTTGAATGCCAGCTTCACCTTCACTTGCCCAATCTCTGACTCCTCCCTTCCTTTTCTCAACATCTCTGTTTCCATTTCTGGGGATAAGCTGGCTACCAATATCCACTGCAAATCCACCAACTCCCACTGTTACCTTCACTATACGTCCTCACACCTTGCTTCTTATAAAGACTGTACTCCATTCTCCCAGTTCTTCTGTCTCCATTGCATCTGTTCTGATAACACCAACTTCAACAAGGGAGCCTCCGAAATGTCCACCTTCTTCCTCAATCAAGGATTCCTCAGCACCATAGCTGAAAGGGTCTTCAGCCGGATCCAACCCATCTCAAGCACTTCAGCCCTCACCCCATCTCTTCCCTCTGACAACAGCGACAGGGGCCCCTTCGGACTCACCGACCATCCAACCAGTATCTACATTCAGAAGATCATTTGCTGCCATTTCCGCTACTTCTAGCGGGATGGCACCACCAGCCACATATTCCCCTCCCCTCCCTTGTCTGCCTTCCATAGAGACCGCTCCCTCCAGGACGCCCTGGTCCACTCTTCCTTCACTCTCAACACCTCCCCACAGCTCCATGGCCCCTTCCACTGCAACTACAGAAGGTGTAACACCTGCCCATTCACTTCCTCTCTCCTTACTATCTAAGAGCCCAGAAACACATTCCAGGTGAAGCAGTGTCTTATCTGCACTTCACTCAATCAAATCTACTGTATTCACTGCTCACAATGTGGTCTCCTCTACATTGGAGAAATGAAGTGTAGACTGGGTGACCTCTTCACAGAACATCTACATTCTGCTTGCAAAAAAGACCCTGAGATTCCAGTTCCCTGCCACTTCACCACATCGTCTTGTTCCCTAGCCAGCATCTCTGTCTCAGGTTTGCTGCAGTGCTCCAGCACAGGTCAGTACAAGCTGAAAGAACAGCACTTCATTTTCCACTTAGGAACTCTGCAGCCATCTGGACTCAATATTAAGTTCAAAAATTTTAAGCTTCAAGGCATCTTCTCCCATCTCCTTACCCAACATCCACACAAAAATCCTTGTTATCACATGGTCAGCTAATGCACATCACCCATCGTTAGTCACTAATTGTCCACCAACACCTCTTCATTTGCCAAAGCGGGTTGTTATCCACTCCTTTGTCTGTCCAATTGCTCTTGTCTCTCTTTGGGCTCTATCCCCACCTATCATTTACTTCTTACCCGTCCCCTTCCCTCACCTTATTTTCTCCTTAAAAACCAACATTTTCATAATTAGCATCAGTTCTGAGGAAGAGACACTGAACCCGAAATATTAACTCTGATTTCTTTCCTCAGATGCTGCCAGATCTGCTGAGATTGTCCAGCAATATCTGTTTCTGTTTCCGCGCAATGCAGTTTTAGTTCCCTAATTTAAAGAATGATGTAAATGGACTGTAGATCGTTCAGAGGTCGTTTACTGGACTGATACTTGGAATCCTGGCCTGAAAGATTGGGCAGGCTGGGGTCATTTCCACTGGCATTTTAAAGTATAGGATTTATTGCTAAAGGACTAATGTATAAAAGTAGTGAAGTGTTGTTGCAAATGTACAATGCACCTGGAGTATTGTGTATAATTTGTTCTCCTTACCTGAGGAGGGATTCAGTTACAGTGTGGAGTTGGAAGAACACAGCAGGTCAGGCAGCATCAGAGTAACAGGAGAGTCAGTGTTTTGGATTGGGACCCTTCCTCAGGACTCTGATGAAGGGTCCCGCCCCAAAAGATCAACTCTCCTGTTCCTCTGATGCTGCCTGACCCGCTGTGTTCCTCCAGCTCCTCACTGTGTTGACTCTGACTCCAGAATCTGCAGTTCTTGCTATCACTGAGGGATGTAGTTACATTGGGAGCAGTTCAGATGTGGCTCAATAGATTGGTTCTAGAGTTGAGGCCCTCCTCTTATGAATAGAGATTAAGCATTTTAGATTTATACAGAATTTAGAAAAATGAGAGGAGGTTGGATTGAGGTGTATAAAATGCAATAATGTTTTAAAATTAAGGTCGAGGACAGCAGTGACGAGAACTATTTTATCTTTCAGAAGGTTGTGCAATGTTACAGCTCTCTGTCTCAGAAGGCAGTGGGGGCTCGGATAATTTCGTACTTTTAAGACAGAGTTAGGATTCAAAGGTATTGTGTTGGATGGGAATGTAAAAATCGAAGTACCAGTACTTCAGCCAAGACCTTACTGGAATAGCGGTGCATGCCTGAGGGAGAAATGGTTCGCTTCTGTTTCTGTTTTGTACGTGTATGAATGCGAAATGGGGAAGTTGGTGTAGGTGGGAATTCTCCAGTAGGGGCATTGAGGAAATGTTGCTTTTGATTTCAGTAGCTGGTGAGATTTTTTTTCATTTGTCTACAAACTAGAAGATTACAAATTATTACATTAGCTAACTAAAGTAATAGCTAATTGACTAATTAAATAAGTGAGGTTAGACATGCATGTGAATGACTGAATCAATGGGAATTTGTGGAATACATTATAGTCCTGGACAATCATATCAGCAGTAAGATTCTGCAGTTTGAACAACATCAGCTCAAAGATGCTCAGCTGGAGACTGACAATACAGTCTTCAATCTTTCATTACTGCACATTGACATTCTTTTTATCGTGTCTTCATGTCCCCATGAAATGTTGTTTCCCATTCTCCCCACTCACTGCATAGAAACTAAATGTCCACAGTTCCCAACATGAAAGTCACAGTGGTAACCTGGTGACACAAGTTTGCCTCTTGCTCCTCCACACCACCATCAGTCACCAACATCTCAACACCTCAACAACTCACCGCCATGCACTGTCGCCTCATACTACACCTGCCATCCAGTGCGATATCAGGTTCCCGTCAGCAAATTAGGGTGCTGGGGCAGCATAGTGGCTCGGTAGTTAGCGCTGCTGCCTCACAGCGCCAGAGACCCAGGTTCAATTCCACCCTTGCGTGACTGTCTGTGTGGAGCTTGCCGTTCCTCCTCGAGTCTGCGTGGGTTTCCTCTGGGTGCTCCAATTTAGTCCAACAGTCCCAAAATGTGCAGGTTAGGTGGATTGGCCATATTAAATAGACTGTAGTGTTCAGGGATGTGCAGGCTAGGTGGATTAGCCGTGGGAAATGCAGGATTATAGGAATGGGATTTTGGGTCTGGGTGGGAACCTTGTCGTAGGGTCAGTTGGGACTCAATGGGCCGAATGGTCTTCTTCCACACTGCAAGGATTCTATGAATTACTTTTTCTCCAATATGTATGGGATTGAAAACAAACCATATTTGATGGGCTACAAGCTACCAGGTGCATACCTGAGTTATAAAGATGACAAGGTTTCCAGGAATCCCAGACCCTCAACCTGCGATGATTTGGAGACGACAATGAGTAGAACACCATGGGAGTATCATGTGTAAGTAATAAGGCAAGTTTGGGAAGATAGCGCGAGAAAACGTGTCAGTGTCACAGAGATAAGCCCTCATGAAATTGTTACTTGGCCGGTTTGTGTCAAAATTCCGCCCATGTCTCCAAGATGACCAAATTAGGAAATAAATATTTAAGGCCACAGATAATTTCAAAAAGTCAGATGGAATGTAGAATAAATATAGTAAAGGATAACATAAGGTCATGCATAAATAACGATTTTGGCTTTGAAGATCAGAAGTAGAATCAGTACAAAGGGTGATTAGAAACAGCAAGAATCAGAAAATGCCAGTGGGAGTAGTTTTATAGGCCTCTCAACACTACTTACATTGATCATCAGTGCACTTAACAAGAAATTATTGGAGTATTTAACAAGGGCAAGGACATTAATTTAATAATTGCAAGTGGCTTTAATCTTCATGTAGACTGTACTGATCAAATTGTCAAAGGCGGTCTGCAAATTAGTTTAAGAAATGTTTTCATGACAGTTTCCTGGAGCAATATTTTATGGACCAACTAGTGACAAAGCCATTTAGATCAACTTTTGTGTAGTAAGGCCAGGTTATTTCATTATCTCATAGGAAAGGATTCATTGGTGTTGTGATCACAATACAACTGACTCATATGGTAAGTTTTCAAGTGGCATAGTCCAATCACAAACCAGAATCTTAAACTTAAACTAAGCCCGACTTGAGGGGAGAGTTGGCTAAGGTTGATTGGGCAAATAGATTAAAATCAAACGTTCACAAAGGAAAATACACCCATGGCTTTCCAAGGAGTTACAAAGGATGATAAGAAAAGGTTTGTTACATTGAAAAGATTCATAGTAAGGATGATGATTGGGAATATTTTACAAAGTAGCATAAGTTCACTCAAATTAATAAAACCAAGAAAAACAAAATCAACATAAACTAGCCAGGAACTAAAACAGATTGTCAGAGTTCTTACAAGTTCTGTTGCAGGATGAAATTGTGCGACAGAGATGGACTGTTCTTCCTGAACCCTGGAAGGCTTCTTGTCTTGAAGAACAAGAAATTGACTGCTGGAGATTTAAGCTGCATAGCTTGCATTGAAGGCTTGCTAGAGGTATTCAGTTACAAAGTCAAGGCTGATTGACCTTTAAATATGGCGCCTACTTGTATACGGCTATGAGGTGATGCAAATTACCAACAGCACAAAGGGAAAAATCTGTTAAAAAAAAATTTGAAAATGAACACATTGATTTCACTGGGCCTCTATTTTCAAGTGTATGAAATGAATTAAATCAGTATGCATCACTTGCATTGCAAAGTTTACTGGCTTTTTCTTCTGGGATTGGAGCCACTTGATCCAGCAGCCAGTCTGCAACAACTGCTCAAATTGACCAATTACCACATAATTGTCAACTGGCCACCCCAAACCAGCCAGATCCCCAAAGAATTCTGATCCGACGCCAGGACCCTCTGCACAAACAAAATCCGGACCAGTTATACAGTTTTGGTCTCCACTTTTGAGGAAGAATGCACTTGCCTTGGAGAAAGTACAGTGAAGGTTCACTAGATTGGTAAGAGTAATGAGACGGTTATCCTATGATGAGGTGGAATAAATTAAACCTTTATTCTTTCCAGTGTAGATGATGAAAGGTGTTCTCATTGAAACAAAAAGGATTCTAAGGAGGCGCAACAGGGTAGATACTGAGGGATGGATTTGCTCAGTGCAGTGTCAAGATAAGGCAAGTGAGATGAGGTGAAATTTCTTCATTCAAAAGGTTCTGCATTTTTGGAATTGTATGCACTGGAAAAATAGGGATTCTTATATTGACTGAATATAATAGAGATAATCTCACAAGCAATCAAAGAGTATAGGATAGCAGGGGGATGTGTAAGTGAGATAGGACTTGAAGATCAGAAGTGATCATATTGAATAGCAGAGCTAACTCAACAGACAGCAAGGCTTACTCCTGCTCCAATTTCTTGTATTCTTACATTCTCTTATGTTCTATCCTATCATCTCCATTTCTCTGCCTCAGTCCCTGTTAAAACTTGTTACATCTCTAGTTTCAAGTTCTGATAAAAGGTCACTGATGTGAACCATAGAAGTTTGTGAGTCTTTCCACCAAAGCTGTGCATTTCCAGCTTTCATTTAATGTTTATATAAGACTTTCACAACTGACAGTGAGAAGAGACTTTAAGCCTGTTGGTCAACCTGAATTTAAACCAAGGTCGGAGAATCATATAAAAACTGAAAGAACTGCAGATGTTGTAAATCAGGACCAAAAACAGAAGTTGCTAGAAAAGCTCAGAGGGTCTGGCAGCATCTATGAAGAAATAAATCAGAGTTAACATTTTGGATCCAGTGAGGAAAGGTCACCGGACCCAAAATGTTAACTCTGATTTTTCTCTTCACAGAGGCTGCCATACATGCTGAGCTTTTCCAGCAACTTCTGTTTTTGTTTCAGTGAATCATATGCTAAGCTACTGTAACGTGCCAAAGAGGCCAGGACCAAATCACTTCTTTCATCAACCAGTAAAAGAGACAGGCAGAAACAAAAATGGTTAGGGAAATCCCTTTGGATTATGTTCTTTGTGAATGATGGAATAGATGGGTATGAGACATGGACCAGTCTGATTTTTTTTTTAAGTCACAGCTGTATATGATTTAGTAAATATGCTGTACAGTCTAAAAATCATAGACAGATTGTAATTGGTCTGCAAAAAATGCAAATATTTAAAAAATGAGAAATAGCCAAAGAAGTAGCTTACTTATTCAGACATGATTTAAAGCCCCAGTCTGTGGCTTCATTCACCTATTTACGAAGACTGAATTAATCTTGTGAAAAGCACATTATTGTATGGAATCAATCATGTAAAGTTACGATAAGGCAGAAAGTGAGGGAGGATGAAAGAGCAAAGCTAAAGGGAAAGGAAGACTTGAAGAGAACAAAGCAGAAACAGCAAGAAATAGGAAAAAGGTGCAGAAGAGAAAGTGAGAAAGAAAGGTAGTGAGGGTAAAAGGAAGGTCAGAAGGGAAGAAGGGAAGGAGGAAAGGATGAAAGAAAGGAAAAGAGAGGGAGGAAGAGAGAAAGAAAGAGAGGGAAAGAAAGCAAGCAAGAAAGAAAAGAATGAAAGGGAGGATGGATGGCAGAAGAAAGGGACAAAGCAAGGGAAGACCAAATAATGTTTATAAAGCACTTTTCATGGCCTAAGACAACAGAGAGTGTGAAGTGATAAATTCTGGCAGGAAAGAAAGACAATGTGAAGCAAAGGTCACAATAGTGAAGTGTGTGCTATGACCGGGGATCCCCGGGGTATATATGTATAAATTGGTGAAAATATCTGGACAGATTGAAAAAATAGTTAAAAAGTCATTGGGGATCCTGAGCCAAATAGATAGAAACACTGGATACAGGGAAAAGGAAGTTATGAAGATTTTTATCAAATACTGGTGCAGCTTCAACTTCTGCACTGTGTCCAAATTTGAGCTTCTCGCATTCTGAAGGATAGAATGTGCAAAAAAACTAATGAGAATGGTACCTAGCAACTTTAGTTACATGGATAGATTGGAGAAGGTGGAGTTGTACTCCTTAAAGAAGAAGTGTTTGGGAGGAGAACTCCCAAAGGAAAAAATCTGCAGGGCAATAAGAAAAGGAGCGCAGTCACAACGAGTCGATTGCCTTCCTTCTGTGAGGTAATTATTCCATGTTTCTTTCTTTCACTGAAAGAACTTGCAGTTTCAAAATATGTATCATTGTTTCAGAATATCCCAAAATACTTTACAGTCGATGAAGAACTTTTGAATTGTAGACACTATTGTGATGTAAGAAGGTTATCATACAATTTGCATTCAGCAAAGTCGCACAAATAGAAATGAAGTAACGGCCAGATAATTCATTTTAATAGTGTTGTTAGAAGGACGTATGCTGATCAGGACACTGGGATGAACTCCTCTGTCAACCTTCACCTAATGCTGTAGGATCATTCATGTCCACCTAGCAGGAAGATAGATTCTCATTTTAATGTTCCATATGAAAGATGACATCTTTTATTCTGACACACTCCTGCAGTATTGCACTGAATTGTCCACCTACTTTTGTACTCAGGTCTCTGATATGATGTTGCAACCCACAGCCTCAAAGACAAGTTTGCTATCATTGAGTTAAGCTTATTTCCAAGCCCTTGCAATTTTGCAAATGCAGTAATCAGAATACTTAAATGAATATAATGCATTCAGTCAGAGAAATTGCTTCAGTTGTCGTCAGTCTTGGAATTACATTTAACTCTCAAACAGCCAATTATGCCCATTAAAGTTCCTGTTTAAAAGCTGCATGTAAACAGTTTAGTTATTTGTTGAAACTATCTGCTGAGCATATGCAATTTAAATGCATAAGCACACTATATAATGACTCTCAGAAACATCAATTCAGTTCATTTGTTTCAGCCTTAATTTGCATTCAGCGCAGAATGTGGAGTAGCACAATTGAATTAGTGAGCTCTGTTCCTGTACTTTAACCAACCTCTGTGTTTCTGATAGTTTCCAGCCCCAATATCCAAATAATTTTAATGATTCTTACCCCCTGTACCCCCCACATACCAGCTCAATTTTTGTGAATCAGACTGCCTTCATTTCTAATTCGTAAATGAACTCAGTGGTTAGAAGTAATGAATTTGCATTTCAGGAAAAAAAAGCCTGTGTCACTTGGAAAATGCTGACAGATTAATACATGAAAAGCTGACCTCCACCCTGAACTGCTGCCATTTGGTGCTTATTTCCATGGTTAATGCAGCAAAGGCGGAGAACAGTCCACGGACAGCTTCCATCATAAAAATGGGAATCCTGCAAACCTAGATTTTCAGGAGTGGCATGATAGAAAGACAGCAACTCTGAGGTTTATGGACTCAAAACTAGAATCTAAGTGGGCAGAGGTAGTTGTTCCTTCCAAAGAATGATAAGACATAGTCAGGCAGCAGTACCAAAATGATTTAGCTACAGATAACAGAGGGGGCAAGTGTTTGGAATCAGCTGGAAAGGAAATTAAGAGAAGCTGCATAAGCTTGGGTTGTTTTCTTTAGAACTGAGAAGGTTGAGGGGTGAACCTGATAGAAGTGTATAAGATTATGAGGGGCATGGGTAGGATGAATAGAAAGCAGCCATTCCCCTTAGTCAATAATAAGGGGGCATAATTTCAAGGTAAAAGGCAAGAGCTTTACAGGGGATTTGAGGAAAACACCTTTCATCCAGAGGATGTTGGGGGGGGTCTAGAATGCACTGCTTTGGAGGGTTATTAAGGCAAAAAATTTCAAAACCTTTAACAACGATTTGAATGAACACATGAAGTATGATAACATTCTGTTATGGGCTTACTGTGGGAAAGTGGGGCTAGTGTAGATTTAGCATATCTGTGGCAGTATAGACTTGATGGGTAGAATGGCGTCTTTTGTACTGTACAATTCTGTGATATGGATGAGTGCAGGAAATACTTCAATGGTTTCTTAGGGTCCAGTAAAATGAGTGGCAACACATGTTAGAAAGCAACCCAGTAGTGCAAGTCAGCCTGGGTGAGTGAAGGTGTGAAGAACAGGCGGACAGAAAAGACAGCATTACAAGCTGTGTTTATGCTCTTCCTGATGACCTTTCTAACAGAGGTGGAGCAATTACCTGTTAAGAAAATGATTAAGCCTCCCCTTCAGCATATGCAAGTGGGACAGTGGTAGGCTGTGTCCTCAGGAGTTCCACCAGCCAGGAAACAACTTCTCTGAAGATCTAAAGCTTGGAAAGTTGCAATCTTCTTGTAGCTTTGCAGCAGTCAAAATGGTCACAGTGGTTTACAGTACTCACCTACGTATATTCAAGAAAAGTCTTAAAGCAAAATTGAATTCACTTTGGGCAATTTCAAAAGTTATTGCTAAATGATAACTTTTTATTTCAAACAAATGTGCCTTGTGATCCATGGGAAGTGTCGTTTCCAATTCCAAAATGGCTTTGAGATAGTTGAAACAATTAAATTTAGAGTATTCCACACAGGACAAGGACCTAATGTCCAGACATCACAATGGCGCGGAGACTTTTATATGCTGGAAGTGTATGAGGATACAGTGTAAATCTTTGGAATGCAGATTAAAGTCAACATACATTATGAATGTTCATAATCTTCTGGCACATTCTCATCAATATCTTCCTCCCTTTCCTCCTTCTCTGATGAAACTTGACCATCTCTGAAATTTTCCAACACCAGGTTGTAAAGAGCACAACATACGAACATTTTGCATAAAACCCTCGCTGGCCTATTTGCAGCAAGATAATGATATGATCCATTGTCATCCTGGTTGATATATAACATGGATGGAAGGCACCTCTTGATCCTCCATTGCACCACGTGATGTGGTTTGCGATGTAGGTGCGTAATCTTTGGTGATTATTTAAAGAAAAATGACAATGCATTTTGCAGAGTTCAGTGTGTAAAGTCAATGAGTTCACCTGAGACTGTTTGTCTGGAAAAAACAGTAGTGGAGATAATTACATCTGATCAATGAATAGTAAAGGACATCAGTTGCAAAATTTTTAGTTCAGTGAGAAATTTTAGAGTAGAAGAATAGGAATGATGTTTCACTGGGATTGATTGTTTTTAAAGGATATTCTGGGAAAAATGGCTCAAATCCTTCTGATAAGAGCTTTCCAAATAGCTTAGTTTTGTTTTCTGGTCAAGAGAATGTGGTTTTGCTGGCTCAGCACAGTTTATTGCCCATCCCTAATTGTCTTAGAGAAGTATGAGCTGAGTTTATGAACCCCTGTGCACTCAGATCCTGTGTGGACCAGCCAGCTGGAGCATTTGCTGACATCTTCAACCTCTCCTTACTAAGATTTGAAGTTCCCACCTGCTTCAAGAAGACCATCATCATCCCAGTGCCAAAGAAAAATCATGCAGCATGCTTCAATGATTACCATCTAATGGCTCTGACCTCCATAATTATGAAATGTTTTGAGAAGTTAATCACGGCTCACATAAACTCCAGACTACCAGATTGTCTTGATTCCTTGCAATTCACCTACCAGCATAATAGGTCCACAGCAGATGTCATCTCCCTAGCCCTACACTCATTCCTGGAACATCAGGACAACAAGAATACATACGTCAGCCTCCTACTTATTGACTATAGCTCTGCCTTCAACACCACAATTCTAAACAAACTTATCTCCAAACTCAAGGACCTAAGCGTCTGCTCCTCACCTCTGTAACTGGATTCTGGACCTCCTAACCAACAAATTACAATCAATAAGGATAAGTGACGACACCTCCTCCATGATAATTCACAACACTTGTGCCCCACAAGGATGTGTACTCAACCCCCTACTATACAACTTATATATACATTCAGTTGTGTGGCCAAATTCCACTTTAACTCCATTTACAAATTAGCTGACGGCGCTACCGTTGTAGGTCAGATCTCAAATGAGACAGAATACAGGAAGGAGATAGAGTGCTAAACAGCATGGTATAAAGACAACAATCTCTCCATCAACATCAGCAAAGCAAAGGAGCTGGTCACTGACTGCAGGAAGCAGAGTGGAGGGCACGCTGCTGTCTGCATCAATGGTGCTGATGTGGGGATGGTCGAAAGTACCAAGTTCCTGAGAGCGATGATCACCAACAATCTGTCCATGTCCACCCACACTGGCACTACGGTCAAGAAAGCACAATAACTCTTCAACTTCCTCAGGAGGCTAAGGAAATTCAGCATGTCCATAAAGACACTTATCAATTTGTATAGAGGCACCATAGAAAACATCTTATCTGGATGCATCACAGCTTCATATGGCAAATGCCCTTCCCAAGATCGTAAGAAACTACAGAGCGTTATGAACACAGCCCAGTCCACCATACAAACCAGCCTCCCAGCCATTAATTCCATCTGTACTTCCCACTGCATTGGGAAAGCAACCAACATAATCATAGACCTCTCCCACCCTGGTTATACTCTCTTCCAACCTTTCTAACCTCAGGCAGGTGATGTAAAGGTTTGTATACACGTACGAACAAATTGAAGAGCAGCGTCATCCCTGCTGTTATCACACTTTTGAATGGACCTCTTTAATGTTAATGTTGATCGGTCTCTACAACTTCTTGGTAGCTATAACACTGTATCCTGCACTCTATTCTGTTACCCGGATGCACTTGTATATTGCGATCTGTCTGTAAAGCATGTAAGACAACACTTTTCACTGTACCTTGGTACACATGACAGTGTGTATTTGAACCCTTAAATCTTTCTGTTCTACAGCATTACTCAGGGCTGTACAATTAATTGTATAAGTTCTGCCCTTGTTTGTTTTACCAAACTGCAATACCTCACATTCATTCAAATTAAACTCCACCTGCCACTCCTCAGTCCATTGACCCAATTGATCAAGATCTCCTTGTAATCTTAGATAACCTTCTTCCGCAGCAGAAAAAAAATGAAAGACTACAAAAGTAACCAGATCCTTCACACCAACAGGTGCTAGGAATTCCAAACCTAGCTCATTCATCTCATAAGCAGGATTTTATTTTTTTGCTTAATTCATTCATTGGATGTGAATATTGCTGGCTTGGCCATAATTTATTGGCCAACCCTAATTGCCCTTGAACTGAATAGTTTGTTAGGCTATTTCAGAGGATAGTTAAGAGTGAACTACATTACTGAGTGTCTGAAGCCACGTGTAGGCCAGACAAGTTAAGAATGGCTGATTTCATTCCCTAAAGACATTAGTGAACCAAGTGGGTATTTACAACAATTCACAATTGTTACACAATCACCATTAGGCTAGCTTTTCATTCCAGATTTTACTGAGTTCAAATGTCACCATCTGCCGTGGTGGGATTTGATCCCATGTCCCCAGAGCATTAATCTGAGATTCTAGATTATTAGTCCAGGAAGTTAAATTCCCTCTCATTCCTAGCACCTGATGATGCATTGCTGTATCATGTTTTTCTTCCCAGTCAATGCACCGAACCTCATCCTCACCTTCACTTTTGAAGATTGCTGTCGATCTTCCATTTCCTCTCCTTCCAAGACATCTCCTCTCTGTTGGCTTCAGTTGTGAAATGTGCAACATGCCAAAATGATGTGGCATAGCCTTCTGGACTAAATGACCAGATCTATCCAGGTATTGAAGCCTCATTTTAAGGAGGCTAATGGCCTCTTTCACTATGGTCTGATGGAAACACAGGCAGCCTATATCTTTATTCTATATCAGTTTGAGGGTTTCGTCAAAGTGTCATCAGCTCTGTTTGGAAGGGGTAGCCCTTGTCTCCTAGCAGACAGGTCTATATCTCCCAAGGACCTGAAAGAACGCAGGAACTTTTGTGTACTACTGCAGCTCTTATGACACCTGGCATAAACTTCAAAATACAGTGTTGGTGATCACGTATAATTCGGACATTGATAGAATGGAAGTATTTTTCAATTAACAAATTCCACAAATTTTTTTATTATTCATTCATGACATATGGGCATTGCTGACTAAGTCAGCATTTATTGCCCAACTCTAATTGATCAGAGGACAGTTGTGAGTCAGCTACATTGTTGTGGGTCTGGATGCTGATATGGGACAGACCAGGCAAGGATGACAGATTTCCTTCACTAAAGTGAACCAAATGAGTTTTTGGAATAATCAACAGCAGTTTTATGATCACCTAGCTTTCATAGAACATAGAACATAGAACAATACAGCGCAGAACCGGCCCTTCAGCCCTTGATGTTGCGCCGACCTGTGAACTAATCTAAGCCCATCCCCTTACACTATCCCATCTTCATCCATATGCTTATCCAAGGACTGTTTAAATGCCCCTAATGTGGCTGAGTTAACTACATTGGCAGGCAGGGCATTCCACGCCCTTACCACTCTCTGAGTAAAGAACCTGCCTCTGACATCTGTCTTAAATCTATCACCCCTCAATTTGCAGCTATGCCCCCTCGTACTAGCCGACGTCATCATCCTAGGAAAAAGACTCTCACTGTCCACCCTATCTAATCCTCTGCTCATTTTGTAGGTCTCTATTAAATCCCCTCTTAGCCTTCTTCTCTCCAATGAGAACAGACCCAAGTCCCTCAGCCTTTCCTCATAAGACCTTCGCTCCAGACCAGGCAACATCCTGGTAAATCTCCTCTGCACCTTTTCCAATACTTCCACATCCTTCCTGTAAGTTCCTCCCAGATCCAGTTCTGGGGCGACCAGAACTGTATGCAATATTCCAAGTGAGGCCGCATTAGCGTTTTGTACAGTTGCAGCATGACATCACGGCTCCGGAACTCAATCCCTCTACCAATGAAACCTAACACACCGTATGCCTTCTTAACAGCACTATCAACCTGGGTGGCAACTTTCAGGGATCTATGTACCTGGACACCAAGATCCCTCTGCACATCCACACTACCAAGAATCTTTCCATTGACCCAGTATTCTGCCTTCCTATTATTCTTCCCAAAGTGCATCACCTCACATTTGTCTGCATTGAATTCCATTTGCCACCTTTCAGACCAATTCTGCAGTTTATCCAAATCTCCCTGTAACCTGCAACATTCTTCCACACTGTCCACCACTCCACCGACTTTAGTGTCATCTGAAAATTTACTAACCCATCCACCTATGCCTGCGTCCAAGCCATTTATAAAAATGACAAACAGCAGTGGTCCCAAAACAGATCCTTGTGGCACACCACTAGTAACTGAACTCCAGGCTGAATATTTTCCATCAACCACCACACTTTGCCTTCTTTCAGAAAGCCAGTTTCTAATCCAAACTGCTAAATCTCCCTCAATCCCATGCCTCCGCATTTTCTCCAATAGCCTACCATGTGGAACCTTATCAAAGGCTTTACTGAAGTCCATGTACACCACGTCAACTGCCCTACCCTCATCCACATGCTTGGTCACCTTCTCAAAAAACTCAATGAGGTTTGTGAGACACCACCTGCCCTTGACGAATCCATGTTGACTATCTCCAATCAAATTGTTGCTTGCTAGATGATTATAAATCCTATCTCTTATAATCCTTTCCAAAACTTTTCCAACAACAGGTGTAAGGCTCACTGGTCTATAATTACCTGGGTCATCTCTACTGCCCTTCTTGAACAAGGGCACAACATTCGCAATCCTCCAGTCCTCTGGTACTAAACCTGTAGACAATGACGACTCAAAGATCAAGGCCAAAGGCTCCGCCATCTCCTCCCTAGCTTCCCAGAGAATCCTCGGAAAAATCCCATCCAGCCCAGGGGATTTATCTACCTTGACACCTTCTAGGATTGATAACACCTCCTCCTTACTAACCTCAATCCTTTCAAGTCTAATAGCCCATATCTCAGTCTTCTCCTCTACAATATTCTCCTTTTCCTGAGTGAAAACAGATGAGAGATATTTGTTTAGCACCTCTCCGATCTCCACAGGGTCCACACACAACTTCCCACTTCTGTCTTTGACTGGCCCTATTCTTACCCTAGTCATCCTTTTATTCCCCACATACCTATAGAAAGCTTTAGGGTTCTCCTTAATTCTACCTGCTAATGACTGCTCATGTCCCCTCCTTGCTCTTCTTAACTCTCTCTTTAAATCCTTCCGAGCTAATCTGTAACTCTCCATCGCCTCATCCGAACCATCTCGTCTCAATGTCACATAAGCCTCCCTCTTCCGCTTAACAAGAGATACAATTTCTTTTGTAAACCAAGGTTCCCTTACCTTATCACTTCCTCCCTGCCTGACAGGGACATACCTATCAAGGACACGCAATATCTGTTCCTTAAACCAGCTCCACATTTCGATTGTCCCCATTCCCTGCATTTTGCTACCCCATTCTATCCCTCCTATGTCTTGCCTAATCGCATTATAATTGCCCTTCCCCCATCTATAACTCTTGCCCAGTGGCACGTAATCTAGTCCAGATTTTACAGAATGCAAATTTCATCATCTGCCACAGTGAGATTTCAAAAGTGTGTCCCTAGGTTATTAACCTGTGTTTCTGGACATCTAGCCCAGTGACAATATTACCAAGACACTGCCTCAAAGCAATGTGGATGCAGTCTGATACATCCTGCACCGAGCGGATTCAGCCTTGGTAAAGAATCCCACTGCCCAAGTCTCTCAGCTCTCCTTGTCAAGAGCGAAGGCTATAAACCAGTAATCGGGACATTTGGCATCAGTGACATTCTGGATTAATGGATGGGCTGAGGATTGGGACATATCACAGAGTTACCCAATGACTCCTTGAAATGAGCTGCTAGCGTAAAGTTTCAGAGCAGCTGTAGGCTTGACAGACACTGCAATGATACCTGGTTTTCTGAGAGCAAGTCCTACTCTAGGAGATGACACAGTTCAGCGGTGATGACCTGGGACATCTATAATCTGCACGCACACTGTAGACAACGACAGCATGGCCTGTAAATGCAGGATTGTGTCATTCTCCTCCACCTCCACAGGTGATCTTTATTTACTGCTTCTGTCTTTGAAAACTGGGCTGGCTTTGGGTTGGTTACTCTTCATCAGGACTCAAGGATGAATTCCCTGATGAAGAGTTATTGGACTCATCATAGAGTCCCTACAGTGTGGAAGCAGGCTATTCGGCCCATAGGATCCATGCTGACCTTCAGAGGAGCATTCCACCCAGACCTTACCCCTACCCATGTAACACTGCATTTCCCATGGCTAATCTATCTAGCCTGCACATCCCTGCACACTGTCAGCAATTTAGCATGCCCAAGCCACCTAAAATTCACACTTTTGGACTGTGGGAGGAAACCAGATTACCCGGGGAAACCCACGCAGACACAGGGGGAGTGTGCAAACTCCACACAGACAGTCGCCCAAGGGCGGAATCGAACCCAGGTTCCTGGTGCTGTGAGACAGCAGTGCTAACCACTGAGCTTCTACTTTCTTCTCATGCATGCTGCCAGACTGGCTGAGCTTTTCCAGAAATTTCTGTTGTTGTTCTGCAGTTCTTTGTTTTATATAAGAAGTGTTCAGATGTGTACTTGTGATGCCAAGGCATACAATAGTATGGACCAAGTATTGGAAAATGCATCCAGCTCCACGCCTTGTTATCTTAGAATACTTAGGTGCTTGTTTTTGACTAACATGGACCTGATGGGCCTTTTATCTGAGCTGTTGGCCTCTATGATTCTATAACTTTGAGCTCCCAAGTGTTAACTTTAGTGTTAGCTGGGAAATGTGTTTCAGAAATGCAAGGCACATATGACACTTGTAAATTAACATCTGATCACGTTTGCCTTGCTGACACAACAAACATTAGTGTGAGCTATATCACGACCATGATTACTTGAGGCCATAAACTATAATCTTCATTCTTGGATAACTACGCATGATTAATTTTTCTCAGGATACTGTCCCAGATCCAAACACCTGACCTGCTTCATCTATGATCTTCCCTCCATGATAAGGTCAGAAATCAGAATGTTTGCTGATGATTGCACAATGTTCACCATTTGTGACTCGTCAGATAATAAATCAGTCCATGTCTAAATGCAGCAAGACCTGGATAACATCCAGGTTTGAGACAACATGCAACAAATGACATTTACAGCACACAAATGCCTGGCAATGATCATATCCAAAAAGAGAGAATCTAGTGATCATGCTTTGATATTAATTGGCGTTACCGACATCGAATCCTTCACTATTAAATCTTCATTAAGCTGAACTAGGCTAACCACATGAATATTGTGCATACAAGCACAAGTCAGATTCTAGGAATTCTGCAATAAGTGACTCACTTCCTGACTCCAAGAGCCTGTCCATCAGCTACAAGGCATGAGTCAGGAGTGTGATGGAATAATCCCTACTTGCCCGATAAGTCCAGCCTCAACAGCACTCAAGAAGCTTGACACCATTCAGGATAAAGCAGCCCCCTTGATTGGAACCACATCCACAAGCATCCATTCCCTCCACGTCGACATTCAGTAGCAGCAGTGTATACTATCTACAAGATGCACTGTAGAAATTCAAAGATCCTCACACAGTACCTTCTAAACCCGCACACATTTCCATCTAGAAGGACAAGGGCAGCAGATATATGTGAAATTAGTAACTACATGTTCCCCTTTTAGCCACTCACCATCCTGATTTCGAAATATATTTCCTTTGCTCCATTGTCGCTGGGTTAAAATCCTGGAAGTCCCTCCCCAGCAGCGCTGTGGGTCTACCTACAGCGCATGGACTGCAGCAGTTCAAGAAGGCAACTCAGCACCACCTTCTCAAGGGCACCTGGAGATGAACAGTATACTGGCTTAGCCATCAATGCCTACATTCCTTGAATGAGTTGAAAAGCAGTAATTAACCCCAAAAGGACTTCAAACTCAAACAATTTTACAGCATTGCCTTACGAGAAAGTAGGTAACCTCATCTCACTTTGTTTCTGTGATGTTAAATAACAGATAAGTATTGGTCAGGCCAGCAGGAATAACGCTCATGCAGTTCTTCACAAAATTATCATGGAACATTCTTCAAAAAGTTACCCATGAGAGGGTAAATGTGACATTGGTTTCATGTTTCATTTAAAAGGTGCTGCTTCTGACATTGCCCCACTCCTTCAACAACTTTCCTCTGAAATGTTAGTCTGGATTTTGGCTCCTCTATGAAAAAGAGGAAATTAGATATTATTATTAATGACACCAACAGACAGTCAACAGAGAGAATTCCACAATATTACTGATGACACTAACATACAGGATCCAAAGGAATCTGTGGGGATGCTGATAATAGTAACCAGAAGGAATTGGTAATGTTACTAAGGATGATAATGTTCAGGAACAGGCAGAAACTTTAAAATGATGGCACTAAAATAAAGACAGAGTAAGATTCTTACATGTTATTTATGATATGCATGCAAAACCACCAAAAGCAATATACAAAGTGAGTAAGAGCATCAATAAGCAGGTAAATACTGAATCCTGCAATGTTGTTCTGGCACAAAGAGACTAAAGGAAATCTGTAACGTTACTGAAAGCAGTACCACACAAGGACTTGCAGGTATCTGCAAACGTTAATATATAAGAATCAGAGAAATCTTAAATGTAACTGGTGGAACTGAGACACAGAGATCAACCAAAATATTCAATGCTACTGATGTGAATAACTTTTAGAACTACAGTGGTATTACAGTATTTTTGCTGCTGCAAGCAGATCAGAACGGACAGAATCAATAAAGACAGTGAACTACAGGTCTCCAAAGTTCTAATGATGGCCTGAAATAGAGGGACCACATCAAATTCTAATGGACATTTATGAAAACTACTCTAAAATATTACCGATGCCGTGAACAAGTAGGTGCCAAGGGCACTATCACTGATCACAATAACGTAAAGGAACCATAGTTTATGCAAAAGAAATTTCCAGCAGAAATTTGAAAAGCTGCTGACAGCAATTGCATATAGAAACTAGAGAGAATCCTGCAATATTGTTGATGATAATCAAACTTAAGAGACCAGAATAAGTCGCCTGATTCTTCAGACGAAAAGCAGAAGGACATGAAGGAATCACAATTACACAAGACCATTCAACCCCTTGAGCCAGCTCTGTTATTTGATAAAATCAGGGGTGATTATTCATGGCCAATCAAAAATCTGTCTAACTCAGCCTTCAATGACCCAACGTCTGCTGCTCTCAGGGGAAGAAATGCCACAGTCAAACAGCAGAAAGAAAAAAAATCTTCTTAGTTCTTGCTGATCTCAAGAAGCTCGGCAAGAAAGCAGCTTGTGAAGAGGACTGGAGGCCATCTGCAAAAGTATACTGATAGGTTAGGTGAGTAGAAAAAGATTTGGCCAATGGGGCGCAATGTGGGCAAATGTGTAATTGTTAACTTTGGCAGGAAGAATAGAAAAATGAAATGGAGAAGGATTTCTGTTTGTTGTGGTACAGAAGGATCTGGGTGTCATGGTACATGAATCACAAATGAATCAGTCGGCATGTACAGCTAGTGATAAGGAAGGCAAATAGAATTTTGTCACTGATAAAGGGATTGGAAGTAGGGCAGCTTTGTTAGTTTACAAGGTGGAGTATTTGGTTTCCTTATTTATGAAAGAACATTATTTGCAGTGCAGAGAAGGTTTATTCAATTGATTCCTGAAATGAAGGCGTTGTCTTATGAAGAAATCTTGAAAAGGTTAGAGAAAAGTATTTTGAACTTTTTTTAGCACACAGTGATATTACACTTTGATTGAAACATTGTCCCTCGATCAGGATTAAGACACCCGTTGGGCCTATATGTCGGAGTTCAGAAGGCTGAGAGATGATGTTACTTAAAGAGCAGAATCCTCTATGGGCCTAAGCAATGTGGGATATGATGAGATTTGTAGCAAAATCATACGAGAAGTCCAGTACATTCTATCTTGATGCTGGGAGCATCTCCTTACATCTTTTATGCTTTTATGACAATGGCAATGACAACTATGGAGGATTAAAGATTTCTAAACACCTTATTAGTGCCAAAACTTGCCTCATTAATGTTCAGCTACCTATCTTACCACATACGCCAATCAGTGGGAAAGAACTCTTACACCCAACATGTGGAATCATTTCACATCTATCATGATACCTCTCTGCTCCACTCAAAGATCAATAGGAAACAGAGACTTGTCTTGCAGGCTGCACTGATAACAGGAGTTTGAAGTCTAGATCAGCGACCCTGCATTTAGGCACAGGCACCCAGCTCACACAATGGACCAGGTTGTTTCTCAGAGCTGCCCATTTGCTTTCTTCGCACTCTGTCACTTAGTGCCTACCTGTACACTTGGAAAATCCAGGCTTTGCCATGCCTGTTAGCCTTTGGCTCTGGCTGAAACACGCTATCGATACTGTCAAATTGACTTGCACTATTACGTAGACTCACAGACATGCAGCTTGTCATGTTTGTCCAGAGAGGTTTTTTTTGGGGGGAGCAGGGGTGGGGGGGGGCGTAATGTCTGGCTGCACAGTCCATCCATACATCAATCTAAAACCTACAGAGTCCACCCCCTACCTATGTGGCAAACACACTGCATATAAATTCAACTGAACAGCCACCTCACAGAGTAGCTGAGGGCTTGTCTGGAGTACAATCATGCGTTGAGTGGGGAGGGGTTGTAGGGTGGGGAAGGGCACTGTCATACGTCAGCTTGGAACATTCACTGTCAGAGGATCTGTTCAACTGCAGTCTGAGGAGTCAGCAATGGTCTGTTCTGCAGGGCCAGCAGCAGCCGGGGTTGGGGGATTGTCAGTCAGTGAGCTAGAAAGACAGTAGCCAGGGCTCTGGTCAGTCATGGATAAGAGGTGCTCATCGAAGCCAGTCAAAAGTCTTGGGTGGCAGTCCTGTATGTTGTCCATCAATCATTAAGGAGGGCGCAAAGGGGGCTGAAGAGCAGGGGGGAGATCACTACCTAAAGGCTCTCAACCTGTCCAGCTCCATGTTAGTTTTGTTTCCTCCTCTTCTGTACGCCTGTTATAGTTGCACTGCTCATTATGGGCAGTGCTTGTTAATTGTTCATTTAAGTAGTAACATGGGTGATTTGGTGCTGATTAAAAAAATGCCCTGACGTGTCATTGCAACTCTTAACAGAAAAAAAAGGGAAAAATAGATACCAAAAAAATCTCACCCAGCTTTGCAGCAAGAATGTTTTCAAAATAACTCAACACAACTTGCATTTTAACCAAAAAGGCAAGATTCAGCTATAAGGTTTGATTTGATTTAATTTGATTTAACCTGTTACAAAAAATAGTGAAAAGTGATGTATAGTGTTGCCACTCTCCAGCTCTATCTTAAAACACAGAAAAAGTAAACCAAAACATAGAATATAAAGTCAGAAAAATGAAAAAATAAGGGAAGTGTCCAATTTTACAGTCCTTCTTGTTAAGTGCTCTGTCATGGACCTGGTGGTCAGCATGAGTCCCCTTCGCTGCACCTCTGTCACTGGGACTAACGTTACCACTCTTCAGTGCTATCTTGTCTCCACTGAGGGTGCACGTGCTATCTTGGATCCTGAGGGAACTTGACAGAACATATGCTTGAAGGATGATTCCCATTGTGGGAGAGACTAGAACTAGGGAATAGGTTCAAAATAATAGATCTCCTATATTAAGCTGAAGCTGAGGAGAAATGTATTTTTCTCTCAAAGGACATTCAGTCCATGGAGTTTGTTTTGTCAGAGAGCTGTGGAGGCAGCTAAGTTAATATGTTTAGGTCAAGTTAGATTCTTGACTGATAAGGAAGTAAAGGATATAAGGAGTAGGGTCTAGGCCCGAAACATCGGCCCTCCTGCTCCTTTGGTGCTGCTTGGCCTGCTGTGTTTATCCAGCTATACACCTTGTTATCTCAGATATAAGGAGTAGTTAGGAAAAGAGAGGGCACAATCAGATCAGGTATGATCTTACAAACAAGCAGAGCAACCTCAAGGGGTTACATTCTTACTTGCATGTTTGTATGTACATAAGGGCCAGAGAAATCAATTTATACGGGAACAAAGGTAATTATAAATTTATGACCAGGTGAGGAAGGGTGAGACATTTCTGTTTGAGTCTATAGTTAAAATGATAATTTGAGTTCGGATGATTTTGTTTATAAACCATATTCGTTTTACTGAACTTACCTACATCTATCATCAAGTAGTTGCTGCAGCTGTTTTAGGTCAATGTTTCTTTCTTTTTCAACCATTTTAGTTCACGAAGATCTCAGGTGTTAAAAATCAGATGATGGGAATTGAAAGCTGACAGTCAATATTTTACCACAAACACACACGAAAGAAAGAATCAACAATATTATTGATACAGTTAGATTACAGGAATAGTAAAATTAGTAATAGTTCTTGTGCCACTGCATACAGAAGAAGAGAAGGCTCTGAAATGATTCTGATTGAATACACACATGTGCTAGAAAGCGTCCTACAATATTAATGATGGCTATGAGGAAACTTTAATTCTACCAAGGCACTAATACATAGCACCCAACTCTGCAAAATGTCACTGACAGCAGTCATTATCTATCTCACAGACAGCAATTTCTTTCCTAACTCGCTCAGGCGACGTGGACATCGCTGGCTGGCCAGGACTTCTTGCCCACTCCTAGTTGCCCTTGAGAAGGTGGTGGTGAGCTGCCTTCTTGAACTGCTGAAGTCCATGTGTTGGAGGTTGACCCACATAACATTAAGGAGAGATTTCCAGGATTTTGACCCAGCAACACAGAAGGAATGGTGATGTACTTACAAATCAGGATGGTGACCAGTGTGGAAAGGAACTTGCAGGCAGTGGTGTTCCCATATGTCTGCTGCCCTTGTCCTTCTAGATGGAAGTGGTTGTAGGTTTAGAAGGTGCTGTCGGATGATCTTTGGTGAATTTCTGCAGTGCTTCTTGTAGATAGTACACACTGCTGCTACTGAGCGTTGATGCTGTAGGAAGTGGATGTGGTGTCAATCAAGTGGCTGCTTTGTCCTGGATGGTGTCAAGCTTCTTGAGTGTTGTTGGAGCTGCACCCATCCAGGCAAGTGGGGAGTATTCCATCACACTCCTGACTTGTACCTTGTCGATGGTGGACAGGTTTTGGGTAGTCAGAAGGTGAGTTACTCACCGCAAGATTCCCAGCCTCTGAACTGCTCTTGTAGCCACAATATGCATATTGCAAGTCCAAGATGTTGATAGAGGAGGATTCAGTGATGGTAACCATTGAATATCAAGGGGCAGTGGTTAGATTGTCTCTTATTGGAGATAGTCATTGACTGGCATTTTTTTGGTGCAAATATTACTTATCACTTATCACCCCAAGCCTGGATATGTCAAGGTCTTGTTGCATTTGAGTATGGACTGCTCCAGTATCTGGGGAGTCATGAATGGTGCTGAACATTGTGCAATCATTGGTGAACATCCCCACTTCTGACCTTATGATGGAGGGTAGGTCATTGATGAAGCAGCTGAAGATGGTTGGCCCAGGACACAACCGTGAGGAACTCCTGCAGAGATGCCCTAGAGCTATGATGATTGACCTCCAACAACCACGCCAATCTTCCTACGTCCTACTTTTAATCTGTGTTTGAACCATAATTGTAATGAAGTCAAACGATCAAAGGAACAGAAAAAGTCTGTAATTCTCCTGATGACTCTAACACACAGGATCAACCATAAAATTCTAATGCTGGCACAAAGACTCAATTACTGAGAGATTCCAAATGTTATTGATAGTATGGACAGAAGATGTGGACTGAACATGCAAGGCTACACATGGCAGCAATACAGAGGAATGAGAGGGAGTTTGCAATATCACTGGTAATACGAGCAGACAGAAACCAGAGGGGATCTGCAAAGTTAGTAATATCAATAGCAAACAGAAACCAGAAGCAATCCTATTATGTCACAGACCCTGATGAAATTCAAGATATTCCTGCAATAGAGTTTGATAACACAAAATGACAAGGCAAAATCTTAAATGTAACTTATGGCACAAGTACACATCCACCAGAGGGAGCTTTGCTGACAAAATAATGCAAAGGGAACTGAGAACAAAAAAATGATGCCACTCAAAGCTGAGGAACAAGAGAGAAACTGCAATGTTACAGATGGCCACAACACACAGAAGTCAGAGAGATTAAGTAATGTTACAGATGGCAATTTAATATAAAGTGTTATGGACCAGACCTAGCTGCTCAAAATACATTAAGAAGATAGCTTAGACCCTAATGTTTTCTTATTTTAAAGGTAAGTGTAGGGCATTCTGTGGGAGCTTGACCCTACCCATTGAGGATGCTTCTATTATTCCAACGTTAAAAGGCCTAACAAGCTGCTTATTTTATTGGCTTTGAGCACACTGTCCTTTTTTTTATCTCTGTCTCACACTTTCTTCATAAAAAGAAGACACAATACACCTCTTAAAGCCATAGTATTGCCACAAAAGGACCAGAAAGATTCCAGCCATGTTACCAATGGCGATGACTATCAGAGGCAAGACATAACCTTAAATGTTGTCATTAAAACATATACACAGAGCTGAAACTTATTTTCTTCATCACCAAACAGAGCAGTGTCACATTGTTTAACATGTCAAAGAACAGGAAATTAAAGGAATTGATCCAGTTATTGATGGAATTAACATACTGCAATCAGACGGAAACTTGCAAAGTTGTTTAGAACACAAACAGTGTTGAGAACCTGATAAATACGCAGTGATGCCAATGGCACTGATATCAATCAACCAGAGAGCTTCTACATATTTATTAATAGCACTACCACACAAAATTAGAGAACACTGGAGCAATGTGTTATTCGATACAACCCACCAGGCACTGGGCTGGAAGGCCCAGCTCCTGGGATCACGTTGTGACGTTCTGGTTTCAAAAACTGGACTATGCTAATAAGCCAAAGACTAGGATAAAACCGTATGACCAGTTGCCATACGCAGCCCAGAAGTACATAAGAAAGAAATACACACATAGTTACTTGTAACTGCAAATGGTAGTCTGAACTGCTAAATAAATTTGTCTGAGATTATAAAGCAAATTTAATCCACATTATTAAATCTGTGTTACTTATCAAAAACACAAGAAATATGATACACACTGATACTGAAATTCATATATTATGCTGCATATCCCTGTGACTGGCAGAACATCTTTTGGGTCTGCCTGTCAGTGGAGAATACCACTTACGCTGTTACTGAATGGGTTTAGATTTTAAGTTTTAGGTTTTATTATTTCATGTACTCAAGTGCTGAAGTACAGTGAGAAGTGTGTAATGTCACCACACATGGTGCCATCTTAGGTACCAAGGTATATAGGTACAAAAAAGCTTAGGTACACAAAAAGCTGAGCTTAAGTACTCAGAGAAACGAGAGTTAACAAGTTAAGCATTACTTCATATAATAGCAGAAAAATAAAGAAATAGGAAATAGTTTACACGGAGATCTTTTGGAGTTTAAACTGGGAAAATAAAAGAATAAGTTAAACATTCAACAGTCTTTTATGAGTCCTCCGCTGGTCTTGCTCTGCTGTCTGTTCTCGACACTGCAGGTACCATCGCGGCTCCTGAAACTACCATCTCTCCGATTTTCCCCGGTTCCTCGAGAACATGCTCGGGCAGGATCCACTCGCACGCAGAGCCCAGACACCACTGTCAGCTGCCGAGAGACCAGCCGATATACCGCCAAGAGATAAGGCTGAGAGCCACTGAGAGACCAGGCCTGGGACCTGCCATGAGCTGCCGGGAGACCAGGCCTGGATCCGCCACAAGCTGTTGAGAGGCCAGGCTGAAATCCACCAAGAGAACTGCGAGAGAACAAACGGGGAGAAAAGACAAAAGAGGGGAAGGAAACAGAAGGAACAGTGGATCTCGTTTGGAACGATCTACTCCAAGTAATAATGTTAATGTTAGATAGTAGCAATGTCAATGACAAGTTCATCTGTTGCTCAAATTTTACAGGTACCTCACCTTTCCAGAGTAACATGAGGTAAACCGGACAGGAAATGATTTTCCATCCATATTGTAAGCAATAAGCTGATCAATGTCTTCATGAATAAATTCGAACAAACAGCATCTCAATTTAGCTCTTCAGAACAGACAAACCTACTATTTTTAACCAACCCATGCTTGCAAAATTCAGAAAATAGTCTCCAACATTAGATGTGATTCTGCAATCGGCTAGCACTTACTGAACACATTTGCCAAGAATTGCGACAAAACAAATTTGAAATTATCCACCAGGCTTTCAGTGTGCTTGCTGGAAGCTATAATAATTAACACATAGGACCTGGTCCTCTGCAGACAAAAATAATTTAAGCAGGCAATGTGCATTTTCAAATCAACAAAATCATGAATGATGCTGTGTACTGGTACATTTGCATGCCATGTTTGAACCAGAGTCAAAAGCTTTTCAAATTTAAACAGAAGTTTGGCATAACTGTTCCCTAATACATTTTCCATGGCATCACCTCAATCAATCAGGTCTATTTTATGACTGAAGAGCTTAAGGGCTGAATAGGTCACAGCAGCGTGACAGTGAGAAAGGGACCCTCTGGGTTCATGTATGAGGGAGGCAGAGAACTTCAAAGTGGGCATCCTTTGAAGAGACTTCACAGTGGTATAAACTTGGTTAGAGACAAAAAAAGTTGCAGATGCTGAAATCCAAGGTAGACAAACAGGAGACTGGAAGAACACAGCAAGCCAGGCAGCATCTGGAGGAAAGGAGATGTCAACATTTTGGGTATTAACCTTCTTCAGGACTCATTCTTTCGGTACTTTAACATGATGCTCAAGCTCTGTACCACCAAGCTACTACAAAACAGAAGTGCCAGATGCAACACACAATGCTCATGACAGGATTAATACACAGGAACTTTAGGATATTTTGTAATGTTGCTGATGACGTTAAAACACGGAATCTAAGAGAATGATGCAATATTATTGATGGCAATTAAATTCAAATAATCAGAGAGAATCCTGCAATGTTACTGATTAAAACATTAGAAAGGGACAAAAGACAATGCTTAGTGTTTGAGATGACACAGGGACGCAGCCACCAGAGGGAGCCTCACAATGTTACTTAATAAAAATCCAAAGAACTATGGATGCTGTAAATCAGGAACAAAAACAGAAGTTGCTGGAAAAGCTCAGCCGGCCTAGCGGCACCTGTGAAGAAAAAGGTTAGAGTTAACATTTTGGGTCTAGTTCTGAGGAAGGGTCACCAGACCCAAAACGTTAACTCTGATCTTTTTCTTCACAGATGCTGCCAGACCTGCTGAGCTTTTCCAGCAACTTCTGTTTTTGCTCCACAATGTTACTTCTTGTAGTAATGCATGGTGCAGGCAGAATTTGAAAATGAGTTATCAGCACCAACATAGTGCCTAGAATTGATCTAAACTGTTACTGACGGCCCTAACAAGAACCAGAGACAATCAGAGTTTGAAGTTCTGCGGATGGTACGAATACAGAATTGAAAAAGAATCCAAAGCATTAGTAATGGCAATAAAAGATGTGAACAAAAGTGAAATTGCAACTGGTGACACTAATATACGTTAACCAGAAGATATTAAAAGTGCCACCGAAAGGCACCAATTGCAATCTGAAAATCTAATAATAGTTGCCTCAAAGATTCTGAAATATCATGGATTTCAAGAACACGCAATTGCCAAAAAGGAATATGCAATGCATGTCACAAATCACATTTAACTGTAGGGATCAGAGCATGTTCTCCAATGTTACTGGTAACAGTTGTACAGTCATCAGGACATGTGGAAATCCACAACATTATTCTTGATCTTTGTGGATTCAGAGGAAATCTAAAATTTTATTGACAGCAATAGCATACACAAACCAGAGAAAATCCAGCAATTTTCCCAATAGCAATCAAATTTGAGGGTTCTGAGACACTGTGATGTTACTGGTAGAGCCGTCGCAAAGTAACAAGAGAGCCTGTTAAATATGAGTACTGGTCTAAGCACACAGCCACCAGAGGGAGCCTGCAATGTTGCTGATAGAACAAACAGGCAGAAAATATTACTGCTGGCACACACAAACTTGGTAGAGAGCATACCTTGCCACGTTACTGATAACACTCAAACACAGAGACCAGAAAATACGTCCACATTACAGAAATTATACTGATAGCACTAATGTATCCAGGGGGACCTTAACATGTTGCTAAATAGAATTAACTAGAATTTACAGCACAGAAACAGGCCATTTGACCCAGCTAGCCCATTCTAGTATTGTACTCCACTCAAGCATTTTTCATCCTTCCTCATCTAACTCTATAAGCATAGCTCTCACTTCCGTAGTCCCCATATGCTTGGTTAGCCTCCCCTTAAATGTATCAATGTTTCTCACCCAATCTATTCCCTGCAGTTATATTCACCACCATTTCCTAGTGACAATCTTGTGTTGATGACCTCTATCTTGCTCTTCACCACAAGCAAAATCCTTCACAACTTTTAAACCCTTAGCATTGCCTTTTTAAGAGGAAAAAAGCTCACCTTGCTCATCCTTTAAAAATATGTATGACCTCATATCTCATGCATCATTCTCATAAATATTTTTGTATTCTTCAGTGCCTGTTTCCTGACTTTGATATAGTAATCAGAACTGTACACAGTATGCCAAGGCTGATTTATTGAGGTTTCAATGCGAGTTTAGCATAACTTTGCTACCTTTCAGTTCTATTCCTCTAGAAATAAATCCCACTGCAGGACTTCCCAAACTGTGAGATCACAACTCCCATGAGACCATGAGATGAGATTTACAGTCCTGAGCTCAGAGTCTGCCATGGACCTGAGAATGAATGCCAACAGCTACAGGAACCTTTTAAATTCTTGTTCTTTTTTCAATGGTAGGTGTGCCTTAAGGTAAATAAAAATGAAAATAAATGTCTGTGAAAAGATTAGAGTTTTTTTTAAAAAGAAATTGCAGTTTAAAAAATTCCCATCAGGTTTAAGGCTATCCCTTGACAACCCCACTCAACACGTTTCACATCCCCACAACTTTTACTCTTGGGTCATATAAATTCATAGAATCCCTACAGTGTGGAAACAGGCCCTTTGGCCCAACAAGTCCACACCAACGCTCAGAGCATCCCACCCAGGCCCATTCCCAAAACCCACCCGATCTCCTCATCCCTGGACACTGTGGGTAATTTAGCAAGGCCAATCCACCTAGCCTGCACATCTTTGGACTGTGGGAGGAAACTGGAGCACCCAGAGGAAAGCCATGTAGACACGGGGAGAATGTGCAAACTCCACACAGACAGTTGCCCAAGGATGGAATTGAACCCAGGCCCCTGACGCTGTGAGGCAGCGGTGCTAACGACTGAGACACCATGGTGCCCAAATTCTGGAGCATGAAAATGAGGTCACCTGAGGGATATTGTTGGGAAACTGTGTCCTCATGAATAATTTTCCTCTTATTTAATTGTTCTTTTAACTTGTATTACCATATTTAGTGATTTGTGCATTTGTAATCCCAGGTCAATATGCTCATCAAAGATATTTAGCTTATTTTCTGAGCATTTTGTGACTTCTTTTCATCAAGATCATCATTTGATTTGAAATTCATTTGTTCATTCTTCAATTTTAATAGTATCTTCCTGTAATTTGTTATACTCCACCACAGTTTTGTTTATTTCCGGTAAACCTTGGTGTTATGATCCCCCAAACAAGACAAATCCCAGATGAAATCTTGCTTGATAGATCATGGGCACAACCTCATTCCTTTTTGGTTAAGTCCAGGTTGTGCCAACGTTTTGGATGGTTTCTCACCACCAGGCTGAGCAAGTTCTGTCTGTGTCTTACCAAACCTGCCTTATTAATGACCAATCGCACCACAGTGGCATCTGTCATAACCTATTTCCAAACCATCTTACTGTTTCCAGAAAAACCGGCCAATAAGTGAATATCCATTGAATGGCTGCCATCCCTTGTATCTGCGCCATCCAATCAAGCACCAGAGGTGCCCTGTACAGTTCCTGACAATTTCCTGGGACATGGCAGGCAGTGGGAAATTGATGCTCTGCTTTGCAGGTCCCAGAGCTCCCATTAGATGGCACGCTGCCAATGCAGGACTTCCTCATTCTCCAGAATTAGTAGTGCAGTCCATGACAGTAGACCATGCCAGTCTGGTCAGAGGTTGCCATGCAGGTTAAAACCGTCTCCGCCACTTTGGAGGAATGGCCAGCGTTGTAGGAAGAAGGTCAATGTCCCTCTCCATACCACCAGTAGAGATGCCACCATCTTTTCACTTTCACTCTATCAATGTTACAGGACCCATATTAATGCTACAGTTCATGCTGTACTATTCTCATTTAATGCCTGTGCTATCTTTCCCACTCGCTGTCAGCCCTTATATCACTAACTCTACATGCTCTCTGTGCCCCCTACTCCCTGCTCAGGAAACCCCTCCTCAAGTACCAACAATACGCACTGTGCCATCCACTTTCATTACCTGGACACTTGCAGCTGTCTCATTCCATGAGGAAAACTGCCCGCGATGGATCAGAAACACTCAACACATGTGATGCACTGCCCTCCGTTGGCACTTTACCCCTTCTGAGCAAAGGGTCCAGATTCTGACTGCCTGAGAGGATATTATTTCCCTTGACTTAGTGAAACTTGGCCAAAGACTATCCCCTTGCCTTGTCTAAGGACTGTTGATTACTATGATATGCTTTCTAGCTTTGAGTCTGTGCTAAACAACAAGTCAGGACAGCAGTAATATGAGCCTGGTATCTTTGGTAGAGGGATTTTTTCACAAAAAGACAAGTCAATGCAAGATAGGGATGCTGTGAGCATTCTGGGAGGCTCACATTAAGGGAGTGTTATGAAAGCAAGTGAAGAGCTTGGAGATGCAGCCTGGTCCAGTCCATGAGCTGGGTGTGTGTTCCTGTGCACGCAGTCTCCTTGCTGCAGCATTACAATGAGGATTACCAGGGCAGCCCAAGGCACAGAAGCATTCTATTAAGGTATCAGAGATCTGCCAGGGGGCAGGGGGTGGCAGTGGAGGGCATGCAGTCAGAGCCCTCAGAGCATGCATGTCATAAGACCATAAGCTATAAAAGCAGAATTAGGCCATTCAGCCCATCAGGTTTGCTCCACCATTCGACCATGGCTGATATATCTTGCAACGCCATTCTCCTTCCTTTTCTCCATAACCTTTATGATCCTCATACTAGTGAAGAACCTATCTATCTCTGTCTTAAATACATTTAATGACTTGGCCTCCACAGCCCTCTGCAACAATGAGTTCCACAAATTAACCAACCTGTGGTTGAAGAAATTCTTCCTCAGCTCAGTTCTAAAGGGCTGCTCCTTCATTCTGAGACTATTTCCCCGGGTCCTAGAACGTCCTACTAACAGAAGCATCTTCTCCATGTCCACTCTATCCAGTCCTCTCAGGATTCCAGTTCCCTGAGATGTTGGTGCCGAGTATTCAGCATGGAGGTTGTCTGGAGCAAAGTGGTGAGCTGAATCTGCTGGGTGATTACTCTGCCTTTATTGTTGAGTTTTCCTGACGTCAAGCTTGTTTAGCAAGTTTGATAAGAATGGAGGATGAATATTAATGAGGAAAGACGGGCTCTTAATGAGGCATTTAACAAAGAAGAATCACAGTCAATTGATACTGCACAACTGCCTCGTCAGAATCTCATCTCACTGCTTGTGAAAAGCATAAAAGAAGGCACACAATTGTCACTGAATTTGCAGCTTTTCCTAACATAGGCAACATCACTCAGATCCCTTCAAGATTTTTTTTCTGAAGAAGGGTTTAGGCCCGTACCTGCTCCTCTGATGCTGCTTGGCCTGTTGTGTTCATCCAGCTCTACACCTTGTTATCTAAGATTCCACCCGTATTTTGTTAAATTGTATATGATGGCCTTTCACTGAAACATAAACTGGAAGACCAGCGCTCCCAGCACTGTTTCTTAAACTTTCTACAGTTTATCATTCAGAACCATTATTCTCTATCCCTACTCTCCGTATCTGCCTTGGAGCCAGGTAGCTATTTCCCAACTCTACACACCTTGATTTCATACATTATTGTTTATGATATCTTAAATGAAAGCCTATTGGAAACAGATAAATTATATCTACTGCAGAACACTTACCAACTTTGGGAACTCTTCAAAGAATTCAACAAAGATTGGTCAAGGTAAATTTTCCTTTACGAAATCCATACTGAATATTTATAGAGTTACAGAGTCATACAGAACGGTAACAGACCCTTCAATACAACCAGTCCATGTCAAACATATTTCCAAACTAAACTAGTCTCACCTGCATTTGGTCCAGTCCCCTAAAAACGTTTCTTATTCATGTATTTATCCAAATGTCTTATAAATGTTGTAACTGTACCCGCATCTATCACTTTCTCTGGTAGTTCATTCCACACATGAACCACTCTCTGTGTGAAAATGTTGTCCCTCATGTCCTTTGTAAATCTTCCTCCTCTGACCTTGAAAAAAGTCCCCTAGTCTTGAAATCCCCAACCGTAGGGGAAAAAAAAAACACCTGCCGTTCACCTTATTTATACCTCTCATTATTTTATAAACCTTTATATCATCACCCCTCAACCTCTCATGCTCCAGTGTAAAAGTCCCAGCCTATCCAGCCTCTCCTTGTAACTCAAAAAAATTATTCCAACAACATCCTAGAAAATCTTTTCTGAACCCTCGCTAGCTTAATAATGTCCTTCCTTAAGAGGCCTCACCAATGTCTTTTACACCCTCAACATGACATCTCCCAACCCCTATAATCAAATGTCTGAGCATAGATTATTATGTTTTTGACTTCCAGATGTTTTTACTATTTTATTCCACGGCTAGTTAACTAAACTTAAGTGTAGCTATAATGTTAGCTGTCAGTCCTATTTGCCAGCATTAGGCCCATATTCCTCCAAACCTTTCCTATTCATACACCCATCCAGATGCCTCCACCGGCAGCTCATTCCATAGATACACCACGCTCTGCATGAAAAGTTGCCCTTTTAGGGCCCTTTTAAATCTTTCCTCTTTGATCATAAACCCATCATGTCTACTTTTGGACTCTCCCACCCCAAGGAAAAGGCCTTGTCTGTTTACCCTATCCATGTACCTCATGATTTTGAGAAGGTCACCCCTCCGCCTGCGACACTCCAGGGAAAACAGCCCTAGCCTATTCAGCCTGTCTCTGTAGCTCAAACCCTCCAACCTCAGCAACATCCTTGTAAATCTTTTCTGAACCCTTTCAAGTTTCACAACATCCTTCCTGTAGGAGGGGAATCAGAATTGCGTGCAATATTCCAAAAGTGGCCTAACCAATGTCCTGTACAGCCGCAACATGACCTCCTAACTCCTCTAGTTAATATACTGAATACTAAAGGCAGGCATACCAAACACCTCCTTCACTATCCTACCCACCCGTACTCCACTTTCAAGGAACTATGAACCTGCACTCCAGGTTTCCAAGATTTATTTACTATGTATGAAAGTGCCTCTGCTCACTTCTTAAATTCTTTTAAAACACATTGATGCAATCCACACAGACGAAGATTTTCTACACCTGAGAGGCTTTACTTTATTGAAGATTTCTCTTTTTTTAATTTCAAATATGACTACTTAATTTCTAATGCCATCTTCTGGTGTTATTTGCACCAGATCTGTCTCCCTGGTCAAAACTGAAGCAAGGTAATGATTTAGTATGTTTATCATATTATTATTATTGCTTATGAGTTTATCACCTTGACCGTATTCCATCTTAACTTTTCATTGAATTTATGTGTTTACACTATATCATTATACATACCTTGATAATTTAACGTGATAGTCCCCCTTTGCCTTCCCAACAATTTTTTTGACATTTTTCCTACTCCATAGTCATCTATGATCATCTTCTCCCCTGCATTTCATGCACAATGGCATTCACGCAAAGGGACCAGAGGGAAATTAGTAATGCTACCAGTCACACTAACAAAGAGAAAGAACTTAACTACAATCTGTTTTCCTCTCACAACTTGAATGTCTCTCTCCACAACAGTGCTGATTGGCTCTGCAGATTTTGAAATAACACTTAATTGTCCATTTGTAGAAATAGAATCATATAAACGTATTAATCGATTAAAATTTGATTACATACTTTAGATCTTTATTGTAACTTAGCCCATAATTCTGATGTAAGCAACACATCGCCGAAGGACCTCACGAAATATTCTTGCATTTTAATAAAATCTGCTCTTCGGTGAAGTTTTTTGCCTGCTACTCAGTAATTATTAATTTGCTTCATTTTTTACTCATCCCAATTAAAACATAGAATTTCCTAGCTCTTAGTTTAAACTAACACCATGATTCAGAGAAAGAAAGCAAATCTCACTCACGAATTACTCTCCTGTTTTCCTGTGACTTCATACTTAAATTTTTTTCACCCTGTACTTTTGAATCTTTGATTTAGAAACAGTCAGTCTGCCCTCAAGAAGCTCAGTATGGGCCTTGAGCTCCAGATTTTGTTAAACCACTTTGCTGCTGTCAATTCTTTCATACCTCCATCCATTCCTGTTGTTATTTCCAGTTGATAATGTTACTGACGACACTAATGCACACAAACAGAAGAATTGTGCAAGGTAACGGATGGCAGCAACACATTGGAATCCTGTGACTTGCCTCAAGCTTTGCTGTTTGGGAGAAATTTTCTCTTTGAAAGGGAATATGATAAGCACCTGAAAGTGAAAAATAAACTGCTGGGCCAAAGGAAGAGAGCCAAGGACTGAAACCAGCCAAGCTGATCTTACAGTGAACCAGCATGGACACAGTAGGCTTCTGTTTTGTGACAAATCTATCAAGGTATGCCAACAAGCAGCCTGAAATGCTACTCCTTTAAAAATAGAATGAAAACTGGGAGTTAGAGTGAAGATTTAAGTTAGATTGGGAGCTGAGGGTCAGAGAATTAGAGAAATTAGGAAACTAACATCATCATCACTGTACGTAAGTAGCTAGATATCCATCTCTGTTTAGCATACTTAGCAGTTAGTGCCAAACCTAAGTAAGGATTTACTATTAATGAAAATTAATGTAAGTCAAAAGAAAATGAGTTCATTGAATAAATTTCTAACTGAATTTAAAGATTCTAAGAACTGATTGACAGTAACTAATTCCTAAACGCCTCAACACTAAGCCCTCCACATTGCAGATGGCCTAAAGGCCCTCCGTTTCTTCCTGTCCCACAGGCCCGACCCGTCCTCCTCCACTGACACCCTTGTCCGCTTAGCTGAACTCTTCCTCACCCTTAACAACTTCTCCTTCAATTCCTCCCACATTCTACAGACAAAGGGGGTGGCCATGGGTACCTGCATAGGTCTAAGTTATGCCTGCCTCTTTGTAGGCTACGTGAAATAATCCCTCTTCCGTAGCTACACTGGCCCTAAACCCCACCTCTTCCTCCGTTACTTTGATGACTGTATCGGCGCCACCTGGTGCTCCCATGAGGAGCTCTAACAGTTCATCCACTTCACTAACACCTTCCACCCCAACCTTAAATTCACCTGGACCATCTCCAATACTCTCTCTCCTTCCTGGACCTCTTTATTTCCATCACTGGCAACCACCTGGAAGCCGATATCCATTTCAAGACTACCGACTCCCACAGCTACCTAGAGTACACCTCCTCTTACCCACCCTCATGCAAAAAGGCCATCCCCTATTCCCAATTCCTTCGTCTCTGCCGCATCTGCTCCCAAGATGAGGCATTCCACTCCTGGACATCCCAGATTCCTCATTTTTCAAGGACCGCAACTTTCCCCCCGCCTCAGTGGTCGAAAATGCCCTCCACCGTGTCTCTCGCATTTCCTGCAACTCATCCCTCACACCCCCTCCCCGCAGTAACAACCAAGACAGAATCCCTCTCGTCCTCACGTACCACTTCACCAACCTTCGGATCCAACGCATCATCCTCCGACACTTCCGCCATCTGCAATCCAACCCCACTACCAAAGACATTTTTTCCTCCCCACCCTTATCTGTTTTCCGGAGGGACCACTCTTTCCGTGACTACCTTGTCCGCTCCACCACACTTGCCACCAGCCCCACCACACCTGGCACTTTTCCCTGCAACCCCAGGAAGTGCTACACCTGCCCCTACACCTCCCCCCTCACCCCCATCCCAGGCCCAAAGAAGACCTTCCATATCAAACAGATGTTCACCTGCATATCTGCTAATGTAATATACTGTATCCGCTGTTCCCATTGTGGCCTTCCCTACACCGGGAAACCAAGCGGAGGCTTGGGGACTGCTTTGAGGAACACCTACACTTGGTTTGCAACAAACAACTGCACCTCCCAGTCACGATCCATTTCAACTGCCCCTCCCACTCCTTGGATGACATGTCCATCCTGGGCCTCCTGCAGTGCCACAACGATACCACCCAAAGGTTGCAGGAACAGCACCTCATATCTCGCTTGGGAACCCTGCAGCCCAATGGTATCAATGTGGACTTCACAAGCTTCAAAATCTCCTCTCCCCCGATCACATCCCAAAACCAGCCTGGCTTATCCCCGCCTCCCTAAACTGTCCGTCCTTCCTCCCACTTATCCACTCCTCCCACCTCAAGCCCCACCTCCATCTCCTACCTACTAGCCTCATCCCACCTCCTTGACCTGTCCGTCCTCCCTGGACTGACCTATCCCCTCCCTAACTCCCCACCTACACTCACCTTTACTGGCTCCAACCCCGCATCCTTGACCTGTCTGCCTCCTCTCCACCTATCTTCTCCTTTATCCATCTTCTATCTGCCTCTTCCTTTCTCCCTATTTATTTCAGAATCCCCTTCCCCTACCCCATTTTTGAAGAAGGGTCTAGACGCAAAATATCAGCTTTCCTGCTCCTCTAATGCTGCTTAGCCTGCTGTGTTCATCCAGCTCTACACCTTGTTATTTCAGCACTAAGCCATCTCTGCATGAGTTTTTCAGGGTGGTGTCTATAAAACCATAATAAATAGGAACAGGAGTAGGCCATTTGGTCCCACAAGCCTGCTCCGCTATTCTAAAGGATCATGGTTCATTCAACATGCATCATGTCAACTTTCTTGCCCTTTCCCCATAACTCTTATATCCCTGACTAATCAAAAATCTATCTATTTCAGCTTTAAATATACACAATGACTCTTCCTCCACAAGTCTCTGTAGCAAGGACTTACAAAGGCTCACAAGCCTCAGAGAGAAGAAACTCCTCCTCACATCAATGTTAAAGGGGAAGGCGATGGCTCATTGGTATTATCACTGGATTATTAATCCAGAAACCCTGATAACGTTCTGGGTTTGGGTTCAAACTGTACCATGGCAGGAATTAGGAGTCTAATGATAACCACGAAAACATTGTTGATTGTAGGGGAAAACCCAGCTGGTTCACTTATATCCTTATGGGAAGGAATATGTCAGCCCACATGCGAGTCCAGACTGATAGCAACGTGGTTACCACTTAACTGCCTTCTGCACAATTAGGAATAGATGATAAAATGCTGGCCTGGCAAGTGATGCCTGCATGTCGCAAATGTATTTTAAAAAGTTGTGCCCCTTTTATCCTCTCACATGAGATGAAGCATCCTCTCAGCATTTACCCTGCCAAGCCCCTTAAGAATCCTATATGTTTCAATGAGATCACATCTCAGTCTTCTAAACTCCAGTAAGTAGAATCCCACCTCATTTAACCTTTGATCATAAGACAATCCCTCCATACCAAGGATCATCTTAGTGTATTTCTTGTGAGCTGCCTCCAAAGAAAATCCTTTCTAAAATAAGGGGACCAAACCTGCTCACAGAACACCTTGTACATTTGCAGTAAGACTTCTCTCCTCTTTTGCTCCAACCCCTTGAAATAATTGACAACACTCCTTTAGCTGCTGCACCTGTGTACTAGCTTCCAGTGTTGCATTTACAAATATATGGCATTTGTCAATTTTTTGTCCACTTACCTAAGCTACCAATATCTCTTTGTGAACTGATTGCCTCCCCTCTGCAACTTGTCTTTCCACCTACTTTTATTTCACTTGCAAATTTGGCTACTGTACAGTAACTTCCTTTCAGTAATATATATTGTAAACAGTTGCTGTCCCAGCACTGATCCCTGTGGAACCCCATTGGTCACAGGTTGCCAACTAATAACTCACTGTTTCCTACCCATTAGGCAATTCTATATTCACGCCAATATACTACCTCCAACACTGTGGGGTCTTATGTCATGACTTAACCTTTTGTGAGGTACCTTGTTGAATACCTTCTCGAGGTCCAAATAAAACACATCTACTGATTTCCTCCATCCACTGTTGTTGAGACTTCCTCAAAAAACTACAATAAATTAGTCAGAGATAAAAGGTACTGCAGATGCTGGAGAATCCGAGATAACAAGGCGTGGGGCTGGATGAACACAGCAGGCCAAGCAGGATCATAGGAGCAGGAAAACTTGACGTTTCGGGCCTAGACCCTTCATCAGAAAAAAAAAAAATTAGTCAGACATGGTTTCCTTTTCATGAAGCCATGTTGACTCTGCTTGATTAGATTATGATTTTCCAAATGTGCTGTTATTTCTTCCTTGTTAACTGATTCCAACATTTTCATAACAATAGACATTGGACCAATTGGCCTTTGGTTACCCACTTTTTGCCTCCCTCCTTTTTTGAATAGGGTGTTACATCGGCAAATTTCCAAATTCTCTAGTACGTTTCCAGAATCAAGCTAATTTTTGGAAAATTGCAACCAATGCATCCATTATCTCTGCCGCTGCTTCTTTTCAGATTCTTGGGAGCAAGGCATCGGGAAATGGATCTGATCTACCTTTGGGCCCATTAGTTTGTCTAATACTCCCTTTCTATTGATGGTGATGATATTTAATTTCTCACCTGTACTCCTTAATTTTAATGGGATGTTTGAAGTATTTTCCACCATAAAATATCTGTTTAATTCCTGTGCCATTTCCTTGTTCCCCATAACTATCTCCCCAGATTCATTTTCTAAAGGGCCTCTGTTCACTTTGACTTCTGTCTTCCTTTTTATATACTTCAAGAAGCTCTTATTGTTAGATTTTTATTTTCCTCACTAGTTTGCCATTGTAGTTTTTTTCTTCTCACTTTATTATCAGTTTAGTCCTCCTTCGCTGGATTCAGAATTTATCCTAGTTTTCAGGACTTTCACTAACATGTGTCATTACTGTTTCCGAGGCACCACCACCTTCAGCTCCTTCATTAATGGCCTTCCCTTCATTATCAGGACAGAAGTGGGAATGTTCAACAAATGTACAATGTTCAGCATAATGTATAACTCCCCAGATATTAGTGTAGACGGGAACAACACACTTAGGCTGATAACTGGCAAGTGCTATTTGGACCACTCAAGTGCCAAGCAATGATTATCTCCAACAAGAAGCAAATCAGAGCAAGACTTTTAAGCTTAATAATAAGGACCTAGGGAGCGTTGCTGAACAAAAAACCTTGGAGTACAGGTTCATAGTTCTTTGAAGTGGAGATGCAGGCAGATACGATAGTGAAGAAGGCATTTGATATGCCTTTCTTTATTGGTCAATGTATTGAGCATACGAGTTGGGAGATCATGTAGCAGCTGCACAGGACATTGGTTAGTGCACTTTTGGAATATTGTGTGCAATTCTGGTCTCCTTCCCATAGAATCGATGTTGTGAAACTTGAAAGGGCTCAGAAAAGATACACAAGGAAGTTGCCAGGGTTGGAGGGTTTGAGCTATAGGGAGAGATTGAATAGGCTGGGGTTATTTTCACTGGAGCATCGGAGGTGAGGGGTGACCTTATAGAGATTTATAGAATCACGAGGGGCATGGATAGGGTACATAGGCAAAATCTTTTCCCTGGGTTGGGGGAGTCCAAAGATAGAGGGCAAAAGTTTAAGGTGAGTGGGAAAAGACATAAAAGGGACCTAAGGGGCAACTTGTTCATGCAGAGGGTGGTACATGTATGGCATGAGCTGCCAGAGGAAGTGGTGAAGGCTGGTAAAATTACAACAATTAAAATGCTTCTGGATGGCTATATGAATAGGAACGGCTTAGAGGGATATAGGCTAAATGCTGGAAAATGGGACTAGATCAGTTTAGGAGATCTGGTCACCATGGATGAGTTGGACAGAAGGGTCTGTTTCTGACTCTAAGAGAATTTAACCGTTGCTCTTTGATGTTCAATGGCATCAACATCACGGGACTCCCCATTATCAACAATTTGCGACTTACCATAGACCAGAAGCTGGAACCAGCCACATAAATACTGAGGCTACAAAAGAAGATCATAGGCTAGGAATCCTACAGCAATCAATTCACTTCCTGTGTCCCCGTATTCTGTCTACAACTAAGACTCAAGTAAGGAATACACTCCACTTGCCTGCAAGAGCACATTTCCAAAAACACTCAAGAAGCCTTGCAACATCCAGAGCAACGCAGTCCAGTTGATTGGCATCCCATCCATCACTTTCAACATTCACTCCTGTCAGTGCATGGGAATGCCACTGCCTCCATGTTAGCCTCCAAGTACACACTGTCCTGATGTGGAAGCACATTCCGCTGCTTTGTTGTTGCTGAGTCAAAATCCATGAGTTCCCTTCCAATTGACCCCACAAACTAAAGGCTGTAATGGCCCAAGAAAACAGCTCACCACCACATTCTCTAGGGCAATTAAAGATGGCCGATACATGCAAACTGAGCCCAAATCTATAATCAAATAAAAATAATTACTGCTCATTTAAATGGAAGCTAAATCCATTTGCTTAATGAATCTAGATTTCAAGTGGATAATAGTTAAAGAAAAACACTATAGCTAAAGAAAACGTTTATTAATTAAAATGGACACAGCAATGCTAGAGGCATGCCAAAACTGTAGTCTGTTGGAGTTTACAGACAATGCGACAATCTTAGATTGTTATGTTTACAAGAACTGTCTCCATTTCAAGAAGCAATAAGTGTCCTTTCACCTCCTCCATTCTCGCCATCCAAGGTCCCAAATTATTCTTCCTTAGAGAAACAGTGGTTTACTTTTAGCTCTTTCAATTTAGTGTACCGGTGCTCATTGTTCACAATGTGGTCTCCCCTATATTGGGAGGCCAAATGACCACTTTGCAGAACATATCTATTCAATTTGCAAGTTTGACAATAAAAGTATCATTTTAATTTTCCTTTCAGGGCAAGCCCATAAATGCTGTATTTTAAACACTAAACTTGCAATGGCCAGGAGTCAAACCTGGGTCAACTGCTTGGAAGGCAGCTTTGCTCATGACTATACCACCATCGTTGTGTGGGGAAGGCAATGGCCTAGCGGTATTATTGCTGGACTGTTAACCCAGAGACCAAGATAATGTTTTAGCTTTGAATCCTACCACAGCAGATGGTGGAATTTGAATTCAATTTTTTAAAAATCTGGTATCAAGAATCTAGTGATAACCATGAATCCATTGCCGGTTATAAAAAAAACACATCTGGTTCACTAAGGTCCTTTTAGGGAAGGAAACTGCCATTCTTCCCTGGTCTGGTCTACATGTGACTCCAGACCCATAGTAATGTGGTTGTCTCTCAACTGCCTTCTGGGCAATTAGGGAAGGGCAATAAATGCTACCTAAAAGTGATGTCCTCATCCTGTGAATGAATAAAGGGGGAAAAAAAATTCCACCTTCCTCCCAGGCTGACCTTAACGCCCATGGCCTACTACAGTGTTCCAAGGAAGTTGAATGCAAGTTTGAGGAACAATACATTTTCTTGGAATTGAAGGTATTGCCAGGGGACTGGAGTATTGCCTGTACTGCACTCTTATTCAGTAAAAGGTATAAAAATAAGTCTGGCACCTACAGGCCAGTCAGTTAAAACTTGTGGACGCCTTTAGAAATAATAATTGAGCATAAGATTAATCATCACCAGGGCTAATGTGGGCTAATTACGGAGATTCAGCATGGTTACATAAAGGACAAATTATACTTCACTGACTTGCTTAGTATTTTGATGAGGTAACAGAGAGGGTTGATGAGAGTAATGCTGTTGATGTGGATTTCCATAGAATCCCTACAGTGCCAAAAGACGCCATTTGACCCATCAAATCTGCATCAACCCTTCAAGAAGCATCCCACCCAGACCCAACTCCCCCCATAATATCTCCATGACCCCATATTAACAATGGCTAATCACCTAACCTGAACATCCCTGAACTCTACGGGCAATTTAGCATGACCAATCCAACTAATGTGCACATTTTTGGACTGGGAGGAAACCCACTCAGATACAGGGAGAAGGTGCAAACACCCCACACAGCCAGTCACCCAAGGTTGGAATTAAACCCAGGTCCCTAGCGCTGTGTGGCAGCAATACTAACCACTGAGCCACCCTGATGTCCAACAACTGACGGAGTTGCACGGCAAACTTGTGAGCCAATTTAGAGCTTACAGATTGAGAGAGAGACAGGCATACTAAATTTGTTGAGTGATAGTAAACAATGAATAGTGGTTAATTATTGATTTTTTTTGGGCTGCAGGAAGATTCATTGTAGAGTTCATCAGAGACCTGTATTACGACCCTTGCTAATAATAGGAAAGGTTTAGAAGGATATGAGGCCAAGTGCAGGGAAAAGGGCTGAGCGTGGATGGACATTTTGGTCAGCACGAACCAGTATGGGCCAAAGGCCCTGTCTCTGTGCTGTAGGACTCTGTGATTCTAACTATTAATAATGAAATGAAAGAACCAGTTCAAGAGGTCTGAACTGGAGTACAAAAAATCTAATAAAAATATGATGAAGGGACATAAAAATCCAGGTGACAATTTTAATGCTGAGGCTTTCCAGACAGGAAGCAAATGTAGGTCAGGAAGCACAGGTGAAAGGGGGCTTGGCACTGGTTAGGAAATTGCCAGTAAGTTTCAGGATGAACCCAAGTTAATGAGGGACATTTGAATCTAGAAGGAACCCAGACATTGATGATAGCTTCAGCAGCAGGTGAGCAATGGCATGAGTAGAGAGAGGTCATCTTACCAAGGTGGAAGTAGACTGACTTGGTCATAGGGTGACTATGAAACCGTGCTTAAAAGGATGCCAAGTGGTTTGTTTGGCCTCAGATAGTGGTCAGTGTATCTGACGTGTCTCTTGTGGCAATAGCCGTCCAAGTGGAGTAAGGAAACATACAAATGCCCATGTTTTCAGACTTCTGCTTACCTGGAAGCTGCCACTCAGTTTCACATGGTTCAGGGAATTCATGACCCGAAGTCTTAGTTTCTGACCGTCTGAAGCGCAATAACTGTCCCAGTGCCATCACAATAAGCAGGCCCAAGGTACAGCTAATAATTCTAAGGGACCAATCAGAAGTACCCAGCAAGTTTCGGGTAGGAGTGAGCAAAAAAGAAACTCAGTCACTTGTGGTCACAGGGCACCCAATCAGGGGCAATCACCCCACACTGAGTCTGAGGGGAGTATACGAGATAACAAACGTGGAGCTGGATGAACACGGCAGGTCAAGCAGCATCATAGGAGCAGGAAAACTTGACGTTTCTTGCCTAACCCTTCATCAGAAATGGGGGAGGGGAAGAGGGTTCTGAAATAAATAG
>JAHRHZ010000042.1:33691730-33773460 GCA_024137785.1 Ginglymostoma cirratum | reverse complement strand
AACAGCATCCCGCCCCCTTGACCTGTCTGTCCTCCCTGGACTGACCTATCTCCTCCCTACCCCCCTACCTACACTCACCTTTACTGGCTCCATCCCCGCCTCTTTGACTTGTCTGCCTCCTCTCCACCTATCCTCTCCTCTATCGGCCTCCCCCTTTCTCCCTATTTATATCAGAACCCTCTTCCCCTCCCCCATTTCTGATGAAGGGTCTAGGCCCGAAACGTCAAGTTTTCCTGCTCCTATGATGCATCTTGACCTGCTGTGTTCATCCAGCCCCACGCTTGTTATCTCGGATTCTCCAGCATCTGCAGTACCTTTTATCTCTGAGGGGAGTATACTAGGTTTTAATAGGCAGACTGTCCAGTTAGCAAAGTGACCCTTACCAGCTTCAATGATAAGAAGCTCTTAAATGGCCGTGACTGGCCTCAATGAAACTGAACTATGTTAGCATCTTCCTCACCATTGACAAAGCCCTAGATATGATGGGGTTCTTGTGGCAGAGTGGTAGCTTCCTTACCTCTAGACCAAAAGTCCCAATTACTAGTCCCACCTGCTCCAGAGATGCACAGTAACATTTCTGAAAATATCTACAGGCCATGACAGGTAAAACAGATTCCTATCATCCCACTAATTTTACCACGGCCCACTTACTTGGGGGAGGGGTAATTCAAACCAACATTAGCAATAACAGGAACACACTGAAATAAAATAGATCATATCATTTTACTGAAGGCACGACTTCACAGCATAACGGTATATCTGCATTGTTAATGCTAACTCTACTGTACAGGAACCAAAGGGAAGTTAGCTTGCTCCTGCTTGCACTATCATACAGCCACTAGAGGGAGCCTGACAATGATAATTATAATAAAAACATGCGAATAGATAGATATGAAGATCTATTGATGACACTAACACCCAATGACTGGATCCTTTTCTCAAGTCATTCATGTGGTGTGAGCGCTGCTGACAAGGCTAGCAGCATTGTTTATCCCATATGTCCCTGGGAGCCAAATTGTGAAGTGCTGCAGTCTGTGGGGGATGTAGATGGCGGGAGTTCCAGGATTTAGATCTTGTAGCAATGAAAGGATGGCAGCGCCTTTTCAATTTAGAATGTGTGTAACATGAAGGGAAAATCACAGGTGGTGCTGTTTCCAAATGCTTCTTGCCTTTGTGTTTTCAGGTGGTAGATTCAGGTTTTTCAAATATGCTGCTGAAGAAACCTTAGTGAGTTACTTCAGTGAATCTTGTAGAAAGTGCACATTGCTTTCAGTGCGGAGTACAAAAGGATTTGAGGAGGTGGATTAGGGAACAATCAGTTGCTTTGTCTTAGGTGCTGCTGACTTTCTCTGATTGCAGCTGTCCTCAGGTAGGCAAGTGGCATCAATTCCATTACAGCCCTGTCTTATGTCTTTAAGGTGATGGACAAGCTTCGAGGAATCAGACAATGTTACTGACTGCATAATACTTAACCTCTGTACATGCATGTAGCAATAAAACGCATGTGGCTGATTCAGTTAGGTTTCTGATCAACAGTTATCAGCAGGCAGGCTATTGCTTATGAGGGATTTAACAATGCTTGAATGCCAAGAAAATGGCCAGAATGTAACTTGTTGGAAATGGTCACTGCCTGACACCTCTATGAAGCAAACACTACCTGCTCCTGAACCACTCAAGTCTGAATGTTGTCCGGGTCTTGTGGCAAGTGAGCACAAACTGCTTCATTATTTCACAAGTCATGAATGGAGCTGAACACTGCAATCAGTTAACATTCTCACTTCTGACCTTATGATGAAGGTAGGGTCTCTGCTGAAGCAGTTGAAAATTGTTGGGCATTGGGAAATTTATGCAGTGGTACCCTGGAACTAAGATGAATGCCCTTCAACAACCGCAACCATTTTCTTTTGTGCTAGGTATTACCCCAGTCATTTGTATCCAATTCTACTTTGCAGTAATTTTGCTTGATCTCCCTAATGCCAAACTCTGCAAAATGCTGCGTTGCTTTAAAAGCAGTCACTATCACCTCCCATCTGGAAGTCTGCTCCTTTGCCCATGTTTGAACTAAGATTGTAACAAGAACAAAAACAAAGTCGCTGGTAAAGCTCAGCAGGTCTGGCAGCATCTGTGAAGGAGAAAACAGAGTTAACGTTTCAGGTCCGGTGGTTTCGGGTCAGTTCAGAGGAAGGGTCACCGGACCTGAAACGGTAACTCTGTTTTCTCCTTCACAGATGCTGCCAGGCCTGCTGGGCTTTTCCAGCAACTTTGTTTTTGTTCTTGATTTACAGCATCCGCAGTTCTTTTGGTTTTTATTTAAGATTGTAACAAGTTCTGGCAATGCCAGAATGGAGCGCTGATGAATAGGTGCCACTTAATATCCATTTCAATGATATCTAGCATTAATTGCTAATGCTCAAAAGTAGTAAATGGCTGTATTGAATATATTCTGCTTTTTATGATTTGAACACAAATAGGTAGTTTTCCACTTTCTCTGCTGGACGCCAGTGTTGCTGCTATACTGGAACAGCTTGGTTAAAACATGGCAAGTTAGGGAGTTTAAGTCTTTAGCCCTGCAGCTGGGATATTTCCAGAATGATCAGAAAGAATGTAAATTTTTAACAATATCACTAACATCCAGGGACAAGAGGTAATCTAAAATATTTAAACAAAAGAAGGGGTGTTTAGTGATGTTTAAATAATGTTCAGTATCATTCAAGACCCCAAGGATATTTAATCTGCCTATCCCTAAGTACAGCAAGGCCAGAATAACCAGTTTATTATTGCAGTTTAAACACTACAGAAACCCTCTGATCACTGCTTGTTAGTTCAGTTTTGGACTTATGGATGAAATGGCCTTCTTCTATACCACATCAGTACTCTGAAAAGTAGCAAGTAATATTCAAACCATACAAATGCCAGGCTATCACCATCTCGACCAGAAAAGAATCTATTCACCATGTTGTGGCATTCAATAACACTGCTACCTCTCAATGTCCCACTATCAATATTTTGGGTGTAACCGTTTACTCGCCACATAAATACTGTGACTAAAAGAGCAGGTCAGTGACGAGTAATCCACCTCCTGATTGCCCACCATCCAAAAGGCACATGTCAAAACTCTCCACTTGCCTGGATGAGGACATCTCCAGCAGCATTAATAAGTCTCAACACCACCAAAGACACAGCAGCCCACTTGTCTGACACTCCATCCACCACCTTCAGCACTCATTCCCTCCACCACTAACATATAATGGCAGCAGAGTATACCATCAACAAGATGTACAGTAGAAACTTACCAAGAGTCCGTCAACAATACCCTCAAAACCTAACATTTCTACCACTTGGAAGGACAGGGGCATCAAATGCATGGAAACGCCACCATCTGTGAATTCCCCTCCATTCTGACTTGGTAAATATATTGACATTCCTTCACTTTCCCTGGGTGGAAATCCCTTTTTACAACACTAAACCATAGGAACTTCAATGATCAAGAAGGCAGCTCACCAATACTTTCTTGGGTCTAATACGGGTTGGCAACAAAAACTTGCTTAGCTGACAATGCTGAAACCCTATGAAGGGCAGTAATGAACAGAGACAAGAGTTACTCAGCAATGTTTAGATAAGCACTAACAGGCAGAGATCAGAGGGTCTCTGTAATGTTTAAACTGCAATAATGGGAATGGATCAATAGGAGTCTACAACATTTCAACAGCTAGTAACAGATAGGAGTCAGTAAAATCTGTAATATGAATGTACAAATATACAAGTAAACATACAAATTAGGAGCAGGAATAGGCCACTCTGCCCATTGAGACTGCTGCTCTGAAGGCTGATCTAATTAACTCAAATTCCAGGTGAATATTCATGCCTTTGCTCATCAAGGATTTACCTCTGCCTTAAAACTATTCAAAAACTCTGCTTCCACTGCCCTCTCAGTCCAAAGACTGATGACCCACTGTCAGAAAAGGTTTCTCCTCGCCTCTGTCTCAAGTGGTGGACCCCTTATTTTTAAGCACTGATGCCTAATTCTAGCCCTCATTAGTGGAAACTTCCTTTCCACATCCACCCTGTCAAGATCATAATTGTTTCAATCACTTCATGATTCACTCTTCTAACTTCCAACGGACACAGGCATAACCATCCAACCTTTCATCAGTGATAATACCTGCATTCCTGGTATTAGTCCGGTAACCTATCTGTGAACTGCTTCCAACAAAGTTACATCCTTCCTTAAATAAGGTGACCCTTATTTTACACAGTACTCAAGGTTTGGTCTCACCAGTGCCCCATACAACTGAAGTAAAATCTCCCTACTTTTGTATTCAATTCCACTCACAATAAACAATAATCAATTGCAAATAGAAACGAGTAAATACTACCTCATGGCCAATTTAGAAATAAGGCTGCAAGATGACATTGATTAGGATGTGAATTCTGAAGAGTGTTGGATATTTAGGAATGACAGGAAAATAGCAAAAGATGAAGAGGTGACTCTGTTAGTTTATGATGCATTTGCACAATAAAGGAGGATGACCTAAATCCAGAAAATAAAGAAATGGAAACAGTTTGGGTTGAAATAAGAAATGATAAAGGCAAGAAGTCACTTATGAGAGTGGTATACAGGCACCCTAACAGTAACCACATACAGTCAAAGAGTCATAAAGCCATACAGCACGGAAACAGACCCTTCGGTCCAACTTATCCATGCCAACCAGATACCCTAAATTAATCTAGTCCCATTTGCCGTCATTTGGCCCATATCCCCCCAAACTCTTCCTATTCAATTACCCATCCAGGTGCCTTTTAAATGTTGTAGGTGTACCAGCCTCCAACACTTTCTGTGGAAGCTTATTCCATACATGCACCAACCTCTGCATGAAAATATTGCCCCTTAGGTGTCTTTTAAATCTCTTCCCCTCACCTCAAACTTGCCTCTCTAGTTTTGGACTCCCCAACCCTGGAGAGAAGTTATTGGCTATTCACCCTATCCATGCCCCTCATGATTTCATTAATTTCTATAAGCCTCCAATGCTCCAGGGAATATAGCTCCAGCCTATACAGCCTCTCCCAGTAACTCAAACCTTCCATCCCTGGAAACATTCTAGTAAATCTTTTCTGAGCCCTTTCAAGTTTCACAATATCCTTCCTACAGCAGGGAGATCAGAATTGTGAGCAGTATTCGAAACGTGGCCTAACCAATGTCCTGAAGAGCTGTTACATGACCTCACCAGTGTATATGCTATACACTGACCCATAAAGCAAGCATACCAAACACCTTCTTTATTATCTTATCTACCTATGACCCCACTTTCAAGGAACTATGAACTTGCACTCCAAGGTCTCTTCGTTCAGCAACACTCCCCAGGACCTTACTATTAAGTGTATAAGTCCTGCCCTGATTTGCCTTTCCAAAATGCAGCACCTCACATTTATCTAAATTAAACTTCATCTGCCAATCCCTGGCCCATCTGATCAGGGTCCTGTTGCAATCTGAGGTGATCTTTTTCGTTGTCCACTATCCCACCATTTTGGTGCCATTGGCAAACTTACTAACTATACCTCCTATGTTCATATCCAAATCATTTATATAAATAACAAAAAGCTGTGGACCCAGCATCGATCCTTGGAGTACACTGCTGGTCACAGGCCTCCAGCGTGAAAGGCAACCCTTCACCACCACCCTCTGTCATCTGTATTGTAAAGGAATTAAAATGAGAGCTTTTCAGAAATAAAATCATGCATGATTTTAATCTCCATATTGACTGGAGAAGTCAGATGGGCAAACATAGCATAGATGAGGAAGGCATAGATTGTTTTTGGGACAGTTTCTCATAACATGGTCTGGAGCCAACCGGTCAGTAGGCTTACTAGATCTGATATTCAGCAGGTAGACAGAATTAATTAATGATCTCATAATAAAGGCATATCCTAAAAGCAGCAACCACAGTATGATGGAATTTTACATTCAGTTTGAGGGAGTGAGGAGTGGGACTTTACACAAAAACCAAGAAGTCATTAAAGCATGAAAATAAAGCCTGCTGAAATGAATTGGCAAATTTGTTTAAAGGATAATAAAACAAAAATGCAGCTGCAGACGTTTAATGGGATAGTTTGCAATATGTAGAATAAAGATATTTAAAACATAATTTCAAAGGATGGAGTCAGTGTCAGTGTTCCCTCTAAACTGTGTGACTGTGCATTCATGTACATGGAGGTTCCAGGTATACCAATTGACAGACTGAAGTATTGCCATGCATGGGCCTTGGAATCCACACAGTGGAAAAAAATATTACAGGGTACGTAGTCTACTATCTGTAAATAACTAGAAATTTTTAAGATAGTGTCAAACTAAAAGAAAAAAACATATTTGTGTGAAGACAGGTAGTAGGGCAGAAGATTGGACAAAGAATGAACAAAAAAAAAGAGAAAAATAAAGTACAAGGGGAAACTAGCCAGAAATATAAAATGTTAATTCTTTCTATGAGCACCAATAGAACTGGTAAAAGAGTGAGAGATAGTAAGAACTGTAGATGTTGGAGTCAGAGATAACAGTGTGGGCCTGGAGGAACACTGCAGGCCAGGTAGCATCAGAGGAACAGAAAAATTGATGTTTCTGGTCAGGACCCTTCTTCAGAAATGAAGACCCTTCTGAACTTCTGAAGAAGGGTCCTGATGTAAAACATCAACTTTCCTGCTCCCCTGATGCTGCCTGGTCTGCTGTGTTCCTGCAGCTTCACACTGTGTTGGTAAAAGAGTTAGCTAAGTGAGCAGTGGTCCTGCAGAAATTAAGACTCAAAACTTAACGATGGAAAATAAGGAAATGACAGATGAATTGAACAGGTAATTTACATCAATCTCCTCTACAGAGGCTACAAGTAAGACCCCAAAGGCAGCAATAAATCAGAAAATGGAAGGAAGAAAGATCAGGAAAATCACAGTTACTTAAACTGAAGAACATTAGCTCTGAAGAAGAGTCACTGGAATCAAAACATTAACTCTGGTTATCTCTCCACAGGTGCTGCCAGACCAGCTGAGTTTCTCCAGCACTTTCTGTTTTTGTTGTAGTAGGCAAGTACGTTGTGAAGAGAATGTACCAAACTCCAATAATATAAAGGTAGGTAAAGCGAGTGGGCAAAGATGTGGCAAATAGAGTATAATGTAGGAAAATGTGAAATTGTCCTTTTTTGGCAAGAAGATTAAACTTGAATCATGTTCTCTCAAAGGGAGAGATTGCTGAGCACTGATATGCATAAGGATCTGGTGTCTTCTTGAATGAATCACAGAACATTAGTATCCTGATCCAGTATGTAATTTGGAAAGCAGAATGTTATATAATTTACCGTATGAGTTAGGAGACATATATAATTAAGCACCTTGAACCTGCTCTGCCAATTAATAAGATCATGGTTAATCCGACTGCAAACAGATGCACACTCCCACCAACAAGCAAAGGACGTACAGATCAGAAAGACTTAGAGGCATAGGGGTTACATTGCAGGTTACTTTATTTGAGGATACAGAGTCCATTCAACAGTCTGATAATGGCCAGAAAGAAGCTGATTCTAAATCTGCTTGTGCGTGTGTTCAGGCTTCTGTATCTTTTGCCTGACAGAAGAGGTTGTAGGAGGTCATTACCAGGGTGTGATGGGTCCTTGATGATGTTGGCCACCTTGCTGCGGCAGCGAGCCGTGTAAATAGAGTCCAGGGATGGAAGGTTGGCTTCCATGATGGTCTGGGCTGTGCACACCACCTTCTGTAGTTTCGAATGTACCTGGGCAGAAAAGTTGCCATACCAGGCTGTTATGCATCCAGATGGTAATAGCACAAACTGGTACCGTATGAAATATGAAATGTTATTCGTGGGACTAAATCATGTTGCTATTTCTTATGGTCTTACACTAAAATACCATGATGGGTTAGGGTATTTAGGCAGTTTTTCCAACATGGTAAAATTCCATCTTTGCCTTATTGTCTAGAATGGAAAAGAAGCGTTTGTAATTTCCTCCTGGTCATGGTCTGTCCCCATTCCCCAACCCTTTCTCCTTCACATGGCAAGGAAATTTGCAACTTAAACCATGACAGAACTGCCCTAAAACTGAATGGTATTGCCCCCTACCCCCATCCCCCACCACCCCCCACTCCAATGAATGAGTAGTTTGTGGATAAAAACAGATCTTACTGTAACATTCTCAGGAGCTTTGCAACTTGGCGACCACTTAACAAAATAAAAAGAACCTTTTAAGGTGGAAAGTTGGCTGCAGGGAGGGGACACGCTGGGTGAGAACAAATGGAGCGATTCATTGCAGCAGAAACTATTTATCAGGGAGCCTGAGGTCATTGATGGGTTCCTACTCACTGCACTCATTTCTGTTAATGATCTTTTTTGGAAGTTCTTTCAGTTGCAACCACTAGACATACACTAGCTGGGTGAAGAAATAATGTTCCAATTAACCAGAAGGCCCTTTCAGTTTCTAGCAAGTATTAAGTCCTACTACAAGCGCGCGCACACACACACACACACACACACACTGACTCATGGAGAAGAAACATAGTAATTGAGACATGCAACAGAACATAGGCTTGTGGAAATAGTACTAAAGAGATTAAAGCATCACTTTAAGGGACTTAGCCCTTGCAGCAATCTACTGCAAGGCAAAATTCTGTAAATTACTGCTGGTGTTTAACATGATTTACAATTCTGACCAAGGGCTATAACTTGTATTTTAAAAAATGCTTCTGGGATGAGACAGCATTATTAAAGCGCTATCTTTTGTCATTTTATAATTGTTTAATGTGGTATTTGTGTCATCTGTAGGCCAGATCAAATAGATGCCTCCATCCTTCCTGAACATCATTAATAACTGAGTTGGATTTTTCAACAATTTGGAATCTTTTGCAGTCAGTATTAATCTACAAATTATCAGGTGTATTGAATGCACTTTTCTACTGTTTGTCTTGTTAAACTAGGACCATAACCTCTAGTGTACCCTCCCTTTCCAGCTGCTGACTGATCTTTAGCAGGTTCTGTTTTTGGTTTACATTGTGCTGTTATGCACATCTGCTGCCATTTTCACTCTCAAACGCAAAAAGGATCAAACTTTTATTTGGCCCCGTTCCTTCATCAAACACTTTCTTCCAGGTGGTGACCCTTTCGGAGAATAACTTTTAATGGCCTCTTTATTACACAATCGAATAATCAGAGATTCACTCAGTAGGAAAACAGTGATTTTAACTGGTCTACAAAATCCAGTTCAATATAGTTAATTAAAAACCCTTCAGTTAACTCCACTGTACTAAAAGCAAAAAGTTCTAGGATTTATTCATAGCTCCACTGGAATAAAGAATATCACCATGATATACGACCCTAACATTAATCTGAAGTCGTTTCACAAAATATCAGAATTATTTATAATTTTGGAATCAGGTCTTGATGTGGTTTTAGAATTAAACAATGGCAAATTATGTAAGAACTCTTCAGGAGTAGTCTTACACCACTCTAAAGTGGCTGCATATGGTTTATGATTTAAATCATGAATGAAATGGGGTTTTAAACTGTTCTGAGAGCTCCTGCGGAATCTTTTTGATACTATGACAAAATGCATATTCCTGGCTGTCCTTCCTTTAAGAAAATAATGGCTGGTAGAAAGCATATTACGTCCACACGTCAGCCTCTCCTCACAGACAAAGTGTAATTTACATTCAACCACATAACAGCTTTTTCAGCAAAATCTGAAGATGGGTAGTGCAGTATAATTGCAATCTGGATGTCCTGGGGGAGTGGTGAGAGAGGATTAAGAGTACAGTTTGAAATGCCTAGTACAAGTTTAATATTATAGAAGAAATGAACATTAGGATTATTCTTCAGATTGGTTAATGTGATGTTGAGACAGAGTATCTGGGAAGCAAAGTTAGATAAAGTACTTCAGGAAAAATGTACAATTATGGAGTCTTTCTCTGTGCTTTTTCTCTACCTGTCTTTGTATTTTACTCTCTCTCATTCTTTTAACATTATTTCTTCTATTATGATCTCAACATATTTCTGTTCTCTAGTTCTTTGATTCCCATTCTCTTAGGGTACCTCAGTCTCTATTTTTGTTTTTCTCCAATTTCAAATTTCTCTTCCTGCCTATTTCTCTCTTTCTCTCTGGTTTATGACCTCTTTGGCTCTCTGTTTGATGCCCAGTGTCCCTTTCTTATTTTCATTCTACTTTGCCTTCAATTCATCCTGCCCTCTCTCTTTCTCTATTTACCCTTTTCTTTCAGTTCAATCACTTTAACACTTATGAAGTGGGTGAAAGGTTGTCCACTGGATCACAACGGACAAAGAGGGATTGATTCCTGGACTGATACTTCTGCTGGAATTGGCTTCAGGTCAGAAGTGAAAGTGATGTGTGCTCTCGCCCGGGAACCCTCTGTATGTATCCGGCTTTATTTCCTGTGCATTGGCTAGTGGCTAAGGCTAAAGGCAAAAAAAAATGTCACGGATGGTCAACTTGATGCGCTCAAGTTACATGGGCTAGTGTCTTGCAGCTGGAAATAGAAACAGGAAATAAGGCACCAGGAGCTGGCTAGAGGTTTCAGAAGCTGCAAGCTGATACCCTTAGACACGCGGATTGTAGGAAAGCAACATACCAGGGCAGGTAAACACAGAGACACTCTGAATTCAGACAGAAATTCAGTGTAACTCCCAACGTAATTAACTGGTGCTATTCCATCAAAATTCAATCCAAGTAAAAGGCATGTCATAATTTATCTCAATCTGTGTATAAGCCATAAGTAATCTGAACTAAAAACAGCCTCAATTTTAGACGAGGTCAATTAAAATATATCCTAAATTCAAGGACAATCTAAATCAAAATATATTCCAAATCCATGAACAATCTTGATCCAAATGATAACCCAACCCTCCAAACTTCCAAAAAAGTAAAATTTCAATGCAAATATACCTCAGACCTGATCAATATTCACGTATCATTGATGCAGTTTTGTTTTGTTTTTGGCCTGAAACAATAAACCAGAAAACAGCAAACTTTTAGCAGAGAAAGTATAGGTTGCAGTTTGTAAATGTATCCTTGGATAGAATTTGAGAATTGCACGAGACTTTGCCAAACTATACCTTTGCTAAGAGATAGTGGGAACTGCCGATGCTGGAGAATCTGAGATAACAAGGTGTAGACCTAGATGAACGCAGCAGGCCAAGCAGGCTCAGAAGAACAGGAAAGCTGATATTTCAGGTTTGGACCCTTCTTCAGAAAAAATACCTTTGCTAATCCATCTCTGGCTGGTTTTGTTATTTCCACACCTTCTGTGTGAAGTTCAGATTTACAGTTTTATTTTGACTTCTGCTTTTGGAAATCTTCAAAACATCTGTTGCAAAACATTCACCAATAAATCTGAACATTATGGTTAACCAATGGCCTGGGAAAGAAAATGAATTGAATATCCCAGGATTTCCATTTTTTTTGCGCTAAAGCATTAAAAACACAAACAGATTTTGTTTGTAGTATTTTTAAAAGATAAAAGATATGATAATTTTCAGTTTTGGATTACTTTGTGCTGGCAAAAATTCCTGGATTATCTATTGCCTTGAACTCATCGCCTGGAAGGTGGCAGAGACACAAACCCACATGATTTTTAATAAGTATTTAGAGAGTCCAAGGCTTAGAAAGATATGGACCAAGTGCCGGAAATGGGATCCAAGGAGTTAGGTGTTTATTTGCAACTGGCAGATTCAACAGGCCAAATGGCCTTTTTCTATGCTGCAGTCCTCCATGACTCTATAACATATGCCACCTGAATCTTGCATATTTTGCAGCTTTGTCTGTCATTTTAGGGTTAGATTTAAAAGGGAGCAACTCATAAGGAAGTAAAACAAAGAACTGCAAATGCCTGAGATCCGAAACAAAACCAGGATGTGCTGGAGAAACTCAACAACAGGTCTGGCAGCCTTTGTGCAGAGAGAAATAAAAACTCATAAAGAAGGACTAGAAAACACAGTAAGGGAGCTGGAGGAACACAGCAGGCCAGGCAGCATCAGAGGAGCAGGAAAGTTGATGTTTTGGTTCAGAACCCTTGTTCCTCCAGCTCCACAATGTGTTCTCTGACTCCAGCATCTGCAGTTCTTGCTATCTCCTCATAAGGAAGGACTGCTGCTCTCACCTGTCCACAAATTCAGCAATTGTTTTGTTTTACAGCACTGAATCAATCTTCAAGCACAGCACATTGGGGAGGTCCATTTACCAACCCCGTTAATTCCCCAGTCTCTGAATGGCACGTGCTCAGGCCAAGAACCCAGGATGAAACTATGAAAGCCCACAGACTGGATGAAGTCCATGCCTCAGAAGTAATTTTGCTCCCTGGAGGGAGGTCACACATGCCTCCAGTACATTATCCTCTCTCCTCCACTCGCCACCTCTCCCCTTCCTACTCATGTCACTGTGTCTCCATTTCAGAACAATTCACACCCACACGTGTACCTGCAGCCATCAAACCTGACTACCCCCGCCTCTCCACACCAAGCTCATGCTTTGGTCATTGGGTTTGAGTTTACAATGTTCCTTACTCCTCACTGGTGCTCCTTACCCGCTGCTGCATACTGTTTACCACCCCACAGACTCCTTGTAGCTCCTCTGCCTGCTCCTAGCCCCTTCCCACAGCCTTTACTCCATTCTACATGTTCTTCAACCCTTCCTGCATCCTCACCCTCTCCTACACACTCCTCAACCCTCCCATGCACTCATCACCCCATCTGCTCCTGATCCCCTCGCTGTGCTCCTTACCCTGCCTCAGGCCATCAAACACGGTCTCAGATGGAATCTCAGGAAATGAGACAGGGGACAATATCAGGGATCAACTGGAAGAAAGAGGCTTTGCATTTTATGGAGAAGGGTCCAGACCCAAAACGTCAGCTTTCCTGCTCCTCTGATGCTGTTTGGCCTGCTGTGTTCATCCACCTCTACACCTTGTTATCTCAACTGGAAGAAACCCAGTTTTAATGCGAATAAAAACGCTGCTTCTCCTATTTGCACATTTCCTTTTCATTCTTAAGAAATATTTAGGTAATCACTTCAAACGCTTTAACATACAAGAATATAAGCGAAGTGCTGGGAGTTGGGGCTAACATAGATAGGTGCTTGATAACGAGTGCAGATGAGACCATACAGCGTAGGAACAGAAGCCTGTCTAGTTTGTTCCACCATTCAATGAGATCATGGCTGGTTTGATAATGTTCAAATTCATTTTCCTGCGTTTTCCCCGTAACCTTAGGTTCCAATAACGATTAAAAATCTATCTCAGTCTTCAATATATTTCATGACCATCCACTACCGCTCTCTCTGGTAAAGAATTCCACAGATTCACAACCCTCTGAGAGAAGAAATCCCTCCTCATTTCTGTGTTAAATGTGTGACCTTTTATTCTGAGATTATAGCCCCCAGTCCCAGACTCTCCCACAAGGGGAAACAACCTGTCAGTATTTACCATGTCAAGTCTCACAAGAACCTTATGTAAGAGTAAATTACTTGATGCTGGAAACTGAATTGAAAAAAAAAATCCTGGAGATTACAACAGGTCAGGTGGCATCCATTGAGAGAAAGCAAGTTAACATTTCAAGCCTCTATGAGTCTTCATCAAGAGTCATCTGGACTCAAAATGTTGCTTGCTTTCTTTCCATGGATGCTGCCTTGCCCACTGTGATCTTCAGCATCTAATGTTTTCACTTCTAAGAACATTGTTTGTTTCAAAAGATCACCTTCTTCTAAACTGCAATGAGTACTGAACCTACTGAACCTCCTCAACCTCTCTTCATAAGATCCTCCATACCCAGGTTCAGGCCAGTGAACCTCCTCTGGGCTGTCACCAGTGCCAGTATATCTTTCCGTACATAAGGGGCCAAAGCTGGTCACAGTATTCCAGCTGAGGTCTGACTAGTGCCTTGTATAGTTTGTCAAGATGGGTTGAATAGCTTCTTTTGCTGTAAGACAGCAAGACTGGAGGACTCAGTCATAAGAATCCCTTTTGAAAGGTGGTGGAATCAGAGTCCTTGAACATTTTTAAGGCATAGCTGGACAAATTCTTGCTAAGTAAACGAGGGAAACTTTATCAGGGGGAGGCGGGAAAGTGGATTTAAGATTTCAATCCAATTAGACATGGGTTAAATGGCCTACTGATCCTCCTTGTCTGAGCATTTGAATGTGTAAGAGGATACCAAATAGTTTATAATTTATTTGAAATAACATTTGATAAATGTGGTCCAAAAAAGTGTAAAAATATAAAATCATTTCCACCAAACGAAATGAGTTTGGCATCTATGATTGACCATCTGAATATTGGATAAATAAGAGTCTGCTACTGTTGGAGTACTGTTCACAGTTTTGGTCACTCTGCTATAAGAAGCATGCTATTAAATTAGAGAGGATGCAGAAGAGATTTACCAGGAAAGGAGAGTTTGAATTACAAGGAGAGACTGGATAAGCTGAGACATTTTTCATTGGAGCATAGAATGCTGAAGGGGGACCATTTCGAGGGGTTTATAAAATCATGAGGGGTAGAGATAAGGTAAATGGCAAAGGTCCTTTCCCTTGGGTAAGGGAAGCTCAAAACTAGAGAGCAGAGGTTTAAGTTGAAAGGAAAAAGATTTAAAAGGGGCAACGTTTTCACACTGAGGGTGGTTCATATGTGAAATCAACTGATAGAGGAAGTGATAGATGTGGGCACAGTGACAATATTTAAAAGACGTTTGGACAGGTACATGAATCAGAAAGTTGAAAGGCATATCAGCCAAATGCAGGCAAATGGGACTAGTTTAGTTTGGGAACCTTGGTCAGCATGGACAAGTCGGACTGAAGGATCTGTTTCCATGATGACTCTAGACAAGATTTAGAATTAAAGTACTTTTGTATCACAAAAACCTGCATCTGTAATTCTGCCCAGTTCAGAACAATTGTTACTTTAGTACGCTACAGTACAGAAATAGGCCATTCAACCCACAGCCCACGCTGACTCTATGCCATGCTATTCCTTGCTCTTTTTTTCCTTAAACCTGCAGGCATCTTTGGTTCAGGTGCTTATCCAATCCTCTTTTGTAGTCACACTGAATCAGATTCCACCATCCACACAGTAGTTCATTCTAGCTCCAAACCAGCAAACCACATCAGATGCCAGAGTGGATGTCCACAACAGCAGCATCACCATGGCTGCTGGTCATGTGGAGGAGTGAGAACATCCACATAGAAAAAACATGTGGAAGAAGGCAAAATATCTCAAGGTAGTCCCCCAGTATGTACCCCCTGTAGTCCCAAGCTCAATATGCTCATATGTAGCTCCAAACCCAACAATCTCCTGCATGGCCTCAAATCTGAGGAATGCTAAGCATGGGTGCCCACAGGGTCCCAAGTCCCACAAACCCACCCCCACCCCCCACAAAGTGGCACAGAGTCAAATGAGGGCCCATATGGCCCTGAGCTCAACGTTCCCTCCCTCCTCCACTGCATGTCGCTAAGCCCAACAGACCTATCATGAAACCATGGGACCCTGAATCAGTTGTGCAACACATGGTCCCAAGCCCAATTGAGCTAACTAAGAGGAAGGCGAGATACAAGAAGCCCTTGCTGAAACAGAGGTCTGCCCCACTCCTCACCTTTCCTGAAAAAGGCACCATTTTTGGAGGTGGAGGGAGCAACATCAAAATCTGTCCCTCTGCCCCCGAGGTTGTGGCACTTCCTTACCTATACTCAACACCTCCCCTAGAGGCAGAGAACATGAAATCATTATTGCTAGTGGAGACACAGGCTAAGCTGATGAACAACCTGATGTCCCTGGGTGTTGCCTAGCCTGGCCTGGCAAAGGACTGTGGCAGTATGCAGTTTTGGAAATCACATTAAAGGAGGGGTGTGATTGTAATGGAGAGGGTGCAGCCAAGATTTACCAGGATGTCGCCTAGCGTTGTAGAGTTTTCACAATGAAGAGAGATTGGACAGACTGGGGTTGTTTTCCTTGGAGCATAACAGGTTGAGTGAGGACATGATTAGACTGCATAAAATTATAAGGAACATGGATAAGGTAGACAGGAAAAGATGTTTCCCCTTATTGGAGGGATCAATGACAAAGGAGCATAGGTTTTAGATAAGAAGCAGGAGGTTTAGAGGAGCTGTGAGGAAAACTTTTTCATCCAGAAGGTGGTGCAAATCTGGAATTCATTGCCTGTAAGGGCGATAGAGACAGAAAGCCTCAGAACATTTAAGAAGTATTTAGATGTCCATTTATATGCCAAGGTAAAGAAGGCTATTGACCAAGTGCTGGTAAACTGGATTAGAATAGTGAGGTGGTTAGTTTGACTGGCCAGACATGATGGGCTGAAAGGCCTTTTACTACGCTGTCGATCTCTCAGGCTCTGTCTCAAATCTGGAGGGCATCAGGGTTCAAGGGGAGGAGGTCAGTATTCCATTCCACTCTTCTCTTTCTGGATCTGTTCAGTGAGAAAGTTCACAAAAATCAGTGGGAGGACTTGCTACACATCAACCCTGACACTGCCTAAATGAGGAGCTGACTGACATCTTCAAACAACTCTCCAAAGGCAAGTCTTCAGGCCTGGACAGTTTAACAATGGAATTCCTCTGGCCACTCTAGGACTTCATGTGAAATGTTTGTGCACATGACTTGAAGGAATGTATTGTGACTGGAGAAATGCCCCTCTCTTGATGCAGAGCTGTAATTGTTAAAAACAGGTGTCCAGTCTACTTCCTCAGCATAGATTTCTGAAATCTTTGTTGGAGCATTGACACCTTGCTTTGGAACTGTGCTGCCTAATGCCAGGCCACTGTATTCATGATGATATCACTCTTGGATCACAGAACAAAGCACATAGAACTGTGCAGCACAGCAACAGGTCTTTTGGTCGACACTGTTGTGCCAAACGTGATGCCAAATTAAACTAATCGCTTCTCTCTGGCCATGGTCCATATCCCTCTATTCCTTGCTAATTCCTGTGCTAATCTAAAAGCCCCTTAGAAGTCCCTATCATTTCTGCATATACTGTTCCATCATTGCCAGAGGACTGGTCAGTGGAGCGCCTGATCAGGAAGCATCATTTGTCAGTGTGGATCACAAATATATAGTCAGGACTTTGCAAGGTTTCAGGTTCAGGATACCTTTCATCACCCAACTCCAACCTCTGTCCACTGCTGTGGAGTGTCTGTGAAATTCAAGATATTCCTGGTAGGGCACCTTTAGGATTCATCAGGCATGTTCCCTATCCAGCCATTTATATTCAATTTACGTGGAGCCACTCCTGTGCCTCTTGCATAAAAGACGGATGGGATCTTTGTGGGCCAAATGTGGAGGTGGTCCTTTCAACTGACACTGATGGCCATATGCCTCATGTCTAAGGGTCTAGCTGGCATGGACTCCCTTCTGCAGGAGTTTAAGTGCCTTACATAGTGTAATACACACCTCCTGTATCTGATAGTCAACACTTGCCCTGCGAAGAAAACCAGAGTGAGCACTCTCTGAGGCACTGGACAGGACTGCTTTGAGTATTAGAGTTAAGTGTTGGTCTGAACCCATATTGCCACCATATTGCAGGACCAATTGGTCACTTTGGTCCTTCCCCTGGAATTTGTCACGAACATACAGAGAAAACTCATTTTTTTGTTTTCAGTTTTTCTGAGACGACAAGTAAAACTGGGTTAAAGAAAACAAAGAACAGCAGATGCTGAAGGTCTTAAACAAAAACAGAAATTGCCAGAGAAACTCAGCAGGCCTTGCACTACCTGTAGGCAGAAAACAGAGTTAATGTTGCAAGTCCAGTCACCCTTCTTCAGAAGCAGCATTGGGCCACTGCTTAAGTACTGAGCCTCCTATTTAGGTAGGGTAATCAGGTCCTCTGCACGCAGTTAGCAGCTTTTCACCTTCACACCCCACAGCAATACCTTTACATTGAGCCTCCTCTAAGGTGTACATTTTTAACTATGACATGCAGTTCTGATTACGGAGGGGGTGTTTCCATCAAACTTTTCCTGGGAATTATGTCTTTTATCTGGACCTGATTGAGGCTTGGGACATGGGTCACTTTGAGTTGGAAATCTCTCCCACTGTAGGAACTGCTATAAAGGAGCTATGAATTAGAAACAAGTTTTCAATAGCTGGCAGAGAATAAGGCTAGGGATGTTGGATTGACCAGGCACAGGATATATTGTATGGCAGAGGAGTGGGTTGAATGGAGCTGGCACAATTAACAATCTGGTTGTTGGAATGACTCTCCTTCATCTGGAACTTGACATCCCAGTTACTGAACACTTGTGCAATTGTCAACCAATGGGAAATTGAAAGCAGCATCTGACTCAAGTCAATGGATTTGTGAGGGGTAGATCATGCCTCACAAACTTTATTGAATTCTTTGAAGATGTGACCAAACACGTGGATGAAGGTAGAGCAGTGGATGTGGTATACATGGATTTGAGTAAGACGTTTGATAAGGTTCCCCATGGTAGGCTCATGCAGAAGGTAAGGAAAAATGGGATAGGGGGAAATGTGGCAGATTGGATTCAGAATTGGCTGACCCTTAGAGGACAAAGTGTGGTAGTGGATGGAAAATATTCAACATGGTGCTCAGTTACGAGTGGTGTACCACAAGGATCTGTCCTGGGTCCTCTTCCATTTGTGATTTTTGTAAATGATTTGGATGAAGGATTAGAAGCTTGGATTAACAAGTTCGCAGACGATACGAAGGTAGATCGCATTGTGGACAGTGCTGAGGGCTGTTCTAGATTACAAAGGGACATTGATAGGCTGCAGAGCTGGGCTGAGAAGTGGCAGATGGAGTTTAAACCTGTGAAGTGTGAGGTGATTCATTTTGGAAGGACAAACTTAAAAGCAGAATACAGGGTTGACGGAAAGATTCTTGGTAGTGTGGAGGAGCAGAGGCAACTTGGGGTTCATGTTCACAGTTCCCTGAAAGCTGCCACCTAGGTGGACAGAGTTGTTAAGAAGGCGTATGGTGTGTTAGCTTTCATTAATAGAGGGATCGAGTTCAAGAGCCGTGAAGTTATGCTCCAGCTATACAAAAGCCTGGTTCGGCCACACCTGGAGTATTGTGTCCAGTTCTGGTTGCCTCATTACAGGAAAGATGTGGACGCATTGGAAAATGTGCAGAGGAGATTTACCAGGATGTTGCCTGGAATGGAGGGAAGGTCTTACAAGGAAAGGTTGAGAGTGCTAGGGCTTTTCTCTTTAGAAAGACAAAGGATGAGAGGTGACTTGATAGAGGTGTACAAAATGATCAGAGGTATAGATAAAGTAGACAGCCAGAGACTTTTTTCTAGGGTGGAGGTAGCTATTACAAGGGGGCATAGTTTTAAAGTGAGTGGAGGTAGATGTAGGGGAAACGTCAGAGGTTAAGTTCTTTACTCAGAGAGTGGTCGGGGCGTGGAATGCATTACTGGAGAGGGTAGTGGAGTCGTCCTCATTAGGGGCATTTAAGTGGCTATTAGATAGGCATATGGGTGATAGTATAAGATAGGATTGGAAGTTAGATAGACCTTAGGATTAGGGTAAAAGTTCGGCACAACATCGTGGGCCGAAGGGCCTGTACTGTTCTATGTTTGATATTCTATGTTCAATGTTCTATGTTCAAGGCAGCATAGCAAGCAGTGTCACTATCCAAAGACAAAGTCTTTGGGTGGCACGGTGGCTCCAAGGTTAGCACTGCTGCCTCCCAGCACCAGGGTCCAGGTTCGATTCCACCCTTGGGTAACTGTCTGTGTGGAGTTTGCACATTCTCCCCGTGTCTGTGCGGGTTTCCTCTGGTGCTCCAGGGTAGTCGTGGCAGTAATAGATAGAAGTAGGTTGGGAGTTATAGTCAGTGGTCAGTGGGAAGGGTGGAGTAGGAAGATGGACAGGTTGGGTGAGCAGGCAAGGGAGAGCTGGGAATGGGATGAGGCTGGGGGTAGATAGATTTTTGAAACTGCTGGAGTCAATGTTAAGGCCATTAGGCTGTAAGCTTCCAAGGTGAAATATCAGGTGCTGTTCCTTCAGTTTACATTTGGCCTCACTGACTGAGGAGGAGGCCAACAATGGACATGTTGTCAGGGGAGTGGGAGGTGGAATTAAAATGGATGTCAACCTGAAGGTCAAGTTGGTTGGTGCATGCAGAGCACAGAAGCTCTGCGAACCAGTGCCCGAGTCTGCATTTAGTCTCCCCAATATAAGGGAGACCACATCGGGAGCAACGGATACAGTAGATCAGGTTGGATGAAGTGCAGGTGAATCTCTGCTGGATCTGGAAGGATTGTTTGGTACCTTGGGCGGAGGTGGAAGGGGGAGGTGTCTGGGCAGGTGTAGCACCTCCTACAGTTGCAGGGAAAAGTACCAGGTGCAGTGGAGGAGGTGGTGGGGAATGTAGAGCTGACAAGGGAATAGCGGAATGAATGGTCCCTCCGCTGCATCTGCTCCCAGGATGAGGCTTTCCATTCCAGGACATCCCAGATATCCTCCTATGTCAGGGACCAGAATTTTCCCTCTTCTGTAATTAAGGATAACCTCAACTGCATCTCCTCCATTTCCTGTGCTTCTGCCCTCAAACCCCCTCCCCCCAACAACAATAAGGACAGAGTCCCCTTAGTCCTCATGCACCAACACCCAACCTCCGGAGACAACGCATCATCCTCCAACATTTCCACCACCTACAATCAGACCCCACCACCAAAAAGATCTTTCCCTCTTCACCCTGTCCATTTTCTACAGGGACTGTTCATACCTTGACTCCCTCATCAGCTCTACACCCCCCACCAACCTTCTCCACCACACCTGGAAAATTTCACTGCAACTATAAGAGGTGCTACACCTGGCCCTACACCTCCCCCTCCCACCTCCGTCCAAGGCCCCAAACAATCCTTCCGGATCTGGCAGAGATTCACAGCACTTCATCCAACCTGATCTATTGTACCCGTTGCTCCCGATTTGGTCTCCTCTGTACTGGGGAGACAAAACACAGACTCAGGGACCAGTTCGTGGAGCATCTGCGCTCTGCATACACCAACCAACCTGTCCTTCCCACTTTAACTCCCTCTCCCGCTCCCCTGGTAACATGTCCATCCTTGGCCTCCTCCACTGTCAGAGTAAGGCCAAACATAAACTGGAGGAACAATATCTGATATTTTGCCTTGGGAGTTTATAGCCCAATGGCCTCAATGTAGACTTCACCAGCTTCAAAATCCCTTCAACCCCAGCCTCATCCCATCTCCAGCCCTCCCGTTCTTCATTGCCTCCCTGACTTGACTTAGCCTGTCTATGTTTCAATCACCTATCCATTCCGCCCTTCCCAATGACCAACCACTATAACCCTCTACCTGCATCCAACCATCTCTATCCTACCTCCCTTCCCCTAGCCCGACCCCTCTCCCTCTAATTACATCTGTACTCCCCTCCCCCTCCCAGTTTTGATGAAAGTTTTTGGCCTTGAAACTTTAACTTTCTTGCCCTTCAGATGCTGTCTGACCTGCTGTGCTTTTCCAGCTTCACATCTATTGACCTTGGCTTCCAGCATCTGCAATCCTTACTGTCTTCAATCCAGCAGGCGAAATGATGTCCAAAGAAGAATCCCTCCAGTGCCAGAGGAAGCGAGGCCAAGTTCAGGCCCAAAAATTATTGAACTCGATATTAAGTCCAGAGGGTCCTTAGGGCTTGAACTCTCCTATGTCCTAGCCCCCTACCTCACACACCAGGCTTGGTTATCACATAGCCTGCCATTACACACTATCTATTGTTAACCACTAGCACTCTCCATTAACAGCTATTATCCCTCCTGGACAGGTCATTATCAACTCCTTTGTCGACAAACTGTTCTTCCCTCTCTTTGAGTTTTATCCCCGCCTCTCATTTACTCCTTACCCACTCCCCCCATCCTATCTTCTGCATAGAAACCGACACTTTCCTAAGTACCATCAGTTCTGAAGAAGGGTCACCGGACCTGAAATGTTAACTCTGATTTCTCACCACAGATGCTGCCAGATCTGCTGAGCTTTCCCAGCATCTTCTGTTTTTGTTCCAACAAATTACTGCCCCATCAGGCCACTCTTGATCATCAGCAAATTGACGAAAATGATCACTGACAGTGCAGTCAAGCTGCAGTTTCACAGCAATAATCTACTTGCTGATCTTCAATTTTGGCTCTGCCAGGACCTTTCATTTCCTGACCTCAGTATAGCTTTGGTCAAAACTTGGACAGGAGAGCTTAGCTGCACAGTTGAGGTGAGAGTGACCGCCCTTGACATCAAGGCAGTGTTTGACCGAGTACAGTGTCAAAGCTAGCAATGCCGGTTACAATGTAGAATTAGAGAAAAAAAACATTCTGCCGATTACAGCCATTCCTGGCACAATGAAAGTTCATTGTGGTTTGTTGAAGGTCAGTTACCTCAGTCTCAGGACACTATTGCAGGAGTCCTCAGACTATTGTCTTAGATGCAATCATCTACAGCTAGTTCTTGAATGACCTTCCCTCCATTGTAAAATTGGAAGTGGGATTGTTCACTGACTTTTGGATGGTGTTCAGCACCATTGGCAACTCCTCAGATCCTAAAGCATTCTGTGTACATATCCAACGAGACCACATCCAGACTTGAGCTGGTAAGTGATAAATAACATTCATGACACACAAATGCCAAACAATGACTATCTCGAACAAGAGAGATGCATCTCTCCTTGATACCGAATGGCATTGCCATTGATGAATCCCCCCGCTGTCAAAGCCATTAGGACAGTATTAACCAGAAACTGAACCAAACCAGCCACGTACATATTGTGAGTACAAGAGCAAGTCAAAGACTATAACTTCTGTAGTGAGTATTTCACCCTCTGTATAATTAATGCCTGTCCACCATCTGAAATATACAAGCGAGGAGTGTAATGGATTGCTCACTTGCCTTGATGCTCCAACAACACCATGGAAATTCCATAACATCCCACTTGCTATGAACCATTTCCTTTCACTGCCCAATGCATAGTGTGTACCATCTACAAGATGCAATGCAGCAACCCTCCTAGGCTCCTTTGATTGCACATCCCAAGCTGACAAGTACTACTATCTTGAAGGAAAAGGGCAGAGATGCATGGGAATACCACCACATGCAAGTTTCTCTCCAACACACACACCATCCTTAATTGGAATTAACTTGTCTTTCCTTCACTGATACTGGGTCAAAAACCCAGACTCCCTTCCTAACAACACTGTGGCATCTGCAGTTCAAAAAGAGAGTTCATTACTGCCTCCTTCAGACAATAAGAAATATGCAATGAATGCAGACCATGTCAGCAACATCCACATCCCATGAATGAAGAATAAAGTTCTACTTCCATCCAGTATGGTGAATTCCAGCAGGAATTCTATCTCCATCAGTGTGGATTCACCTCATTCAGGTGATTAATTTAGCTAAGTGTTGTGTGTAAAACATAATCCAGTATCATATTTACAGATCACTCAATCTGACAAACTGTATACTGGGAAATTTTTCTCTTTCCAATTCCAATGTCTCCATTTCTAATTTTCATTGGGGTTGTTAGAAATTCAAGAAATGTGATTGTCCTGTTAATAAGCTAGATTTGTGAGGCTTTCCTTCTGGCACAGTGACTCACATTCTCAACCCTGCAACATCCAGCTTTTCCTGGTCACAATATAGTATTTTCACAGAAACAGAAGCAAACCTAGGAGTTTTTCCTTTAGTTTCATAATTTAGATATACACACATAACAGGTTGACCTCTCCACCTAAATACGCTTCACGCAGTATCTGAATATATCGCTAAAAATCTCCACTGATCGAATCTGCTCTACCATTAATGTTGATCTTCTGCCTCAGCTCTGACTTTCTCACCCAGTTCCCATTTCCATTAGCCCCTTAATTCTCTCAAAGATCAAAAATCTATTAAGTCTACTTCTTTATCACCAAAGTTAGGGTTCAAGCAAATATTTTTGTCAAAACGGAAGTGAGAGAAGTTGGTTCCATGTCTTCCTTCCCTTTTGCTCCCAACACAGGTTTGTATACTTGGAATTTTTTCTCTTTCCAATTCCAATGTCTCCATTTCTAATTTTCATTTCTCACATTGTCTTTTGAGTTTTTACTTTGATTTTTCTTCTCATGTCCACTTTATTTTTTGTTTTCTTTTGAAGTGAAGTCTTGTTGACTTTCCTTGAATATTGCCAGAAACTTTCTTTTTTTCTTCAAGCTTCATGTACTCAACCAATTGTCCAACAGTTTCTTCCTTCTTAGCTCTTGATTTGAAACTGGTCCCCATTTTCTTTGCAATGGCATTCAAATTATCTTCTGTCCACTGATTAAAGACATTCAGAGACAAGCCCTCTTGCATCACCAAAGCCTAATCATCAAAGCTGCTCATGTTGATTCCCCAGCGAACACAATAAAAGCAAATGTGAAATCTTATTTGTTTGAACTCTGCAAAGGTTCAGTGAACACAGCTTGCAGCCAATTTCAGATTAATGCTGGATGAACTCCCAATTTTGTTATGATCTCTCTGGAGACCAACAGATTGAAAGAATCACATTTACATAATGACGTCAATGAAAGACCAATGGATAATATTTTACTTTTATTTCAGTCAGTTTAAACTATTTATTGTACTTTAAATAGCAATTAATAGATACAACAATGATAGATCTCACGGAGTTAGTGGGCAACCCATAAAGCATATATGACACTACTTCCAGTCAGAGTACAGATCACTACTTGGCCATTTCTGGGAAAACATCTGGCTCTTTACTATCTCTTTCCAAGTTTGAAACCTTTTTGGCCAAGTCAGAGTACCTCCAAGAATGCTTGCCTCCTTTTCTGCCAAAACAAAGAAACAGACTTTGTCCCAGCAATGATTTGCTTCTGCTCACTAGAGTTCTTGTGCACCTCCTTCTGTCTCTCTCTGCTCTCTTTTCTGGTCTGCATATGTTTACTGATCACCTTCAACCTCCAGCTCCTCAGCCTGTAGCTCTCCTTTATATCTCAAATCTAATTTATGCCTGCCAGTACATGGCTTATGTTTTTAACTCCATTACTGCGGGCATTGCTCCCACGTCAAGGGTCACCAGGTCTCAAGGACCAACATTTCCTATTTTCTAAGAAAATTAGAATTAATACTTTTACAAATTTCATCAGCTGTAGTAAGCATCCTTTCTAAATATTTTTAATAATAATTACATATTCCATGGAATTTGAGGAAATTACAAATTATCTTAACTGCTCTACTTTTCAGCCAAAGGTCTTCAAAAGATATGCGCTTAAATTTCATTCACTCAGCATCCAAATATATACACATCTGGATATCACTCAGCTAGCACCCAACATACACACTATCAAAATATCTCTCACATCACACTGAAATGCATCTACCCCAAAATCAATCATCCAGCACCCCTATATATTATGCACGTTCTTGAAAGTCACTCAGTGAGCATTCAAATATATACGCACTGGAATATGAACTGGCACAGCCCTCCAACAGATTCACATTCAATATAGAAACATAGGTATACAACCACACAACACCCAAATGTGCTTACACTTGATTATATGCTCATATAACCCCAAACATATATACAGCTGATTATACACTCAAGCAGTATCCAGAAATGCACATGTGAATATTCATTAGCATTGTGCTCCTGAATTTGCACTCACACAATATTCAAATATGAAAATAAACAAATAGACAGTTTGTAACCCCTATGGACTTCATAAACCAAAACAAATAAATTTCCTGAATGACCAGTAAATGAAGAAATTACTGGGCAAGATTCAATTTGTTTTTATAAGTTTAAGGTGAATTAGAACCAACTCAAATTAAAATTGAGTTAGACAAACTATTATCAGTGTGAACTTTTTCTGAAGAAGGGTCTCGACTCGAAACGTCAACTTTTCTGCTCCTCTGATGCTGCTTGGTTTGCTGTGTTCCTCCAGCTCCACAATGTGTTAACAGTGTGAACTATATACTGCATTTTGAATGGTGAATACAACAAAACCTCTTTCAAAAACTGTAAGGTCAGTTTGAGTTACTCCATGCAAAATTATAATGCTTTTCCATCAGAACCTTAGCTACCAATTTTGCATAGGTAGCAGCATTCATGTAAATAGGGTTCTACCATGTAATCTTTCATATGGTGGCACACTTGCTTCCAGGAAAATCTTAGCTCCCAGCTCCTCTCTCCCCTTGGTCCCTCTGTTTTTGTGTCTGTGTACCACATATTCTCCATATTTTAACTCTATCCCCATTGATGCAGCTTCCAGGTTGAGGGTCATCAAGTCATATGGATCAGTGCTTCACACCGTACAAAAATCACAATCGATCCCTTTAAAAGTAAAATAAATTATTTAATGTTCTTTCAAAATGTTAATAGATGCAGATTCTCTAAATGTTTGGAAGTAATTCCAAATTTTCTGACCCCGACTGTATCCATGTTAAGGTTATCGTACTAATATTTTGCTGGTGTTTCTCTCCCTATGGCAACCGGATCCTACGGGTATGATTTCATGCTGAGGTGTTTACCTTGAATTCTCCATTTTACTTTGAGTCAAAGGTACAAAAAGTTCAAAACTCAACCACCTTGGAAGTTCAGCATTCATGATAAAAGATAAGACTGATGTATCGGCAACAATCTTCAACCAGAATTGCTGAGTGGATGATCCATCTTGTCCTCCTCCAGAGATCCGCAGAATCACAGGTGCCTCTCTTCAGCCACTTCATGTGAGATCAAGAAATAGTTAGAGGCATTGGATACTACAAAATCTATGGGCCTTGACAATATTCTGAAGACATGTTTTCCAGAACTTAGCATGCCCCTAAACAAGCTGTTCCAGTTTAGCTACAATACTGGCCTCTACCTGATAATTCCCAAGGATGTCCTGAACACAAAAAGCAAGACAAATCCAACCCAGCCAATTACAACTACATCAGTCTACTCTCAACCATCAGTAAAGCAATGGAAGATGTTACTACCAATATTATCAGGTAGCACCTGATTAGTAGTAATCTGCTCATGCTCAGTTTGGGTTCCACCAGGCCACTCAGCATCTTATGTTATTACAGCCCGAATGCAGCCCTAGACTTCACTTGACGAAGGAACAGCGCTTCAAAAGCTTGTGATTTCAAAAAATCCCATTGGACTATAACCTGGTGTCATGTGACTTCTGGCTTTATTACAGCCCGAGTCCAAAAGTGGACAAGCTGGGATAGCAGCCATGTCGAGTTTTGAATTCCAAAGATTATGTGAAAGTAACTGCCCCTGACACCAAGGTCACATTTTAACTGATGAGGCATCAAGGAGCCATAGCAAAACAGGAGTTCATGGGAATCAGAGGAAAAACTCTCTGCTGCTTGGAGTCAGACCTGGCACACAGGAAGGTGGTTGTGATTTTTTGAGGTCAGTCATCTCAGGTCCAGGATATCTCTGTAGGAGTTCATCAGGTCAATGTCATTGCCCAACATCTTCAGCTGCTTCATCAATGACCTTGTCTCTGTTATAAAATTAGAAGTAAGGATGTTCACTGATGATTGCATAATGCGTAGCACCATTTGCATCTCTTCAGATACTGAATTGTCCATACCCAAAGGGTCTAGGCCCGAAACATCAGCCTTCCTGCTCCTCTGATGCTGCTTGGCTTGCTGTGTTCATCCAGCTCTACACCTTGTTATCTAAGACCTAGACAAAAACAGGTTTAAGCTGACAAGTGACAAGTAACACTCACACACAAATGCCAGCACACAATGACTCTCTCCAATTACAGAAATCTATCAACCCTTGATATTTAATTGTATCATCGCCATTAAATCCCCCACTTTCTACATCCCAGGGGTTACCGTTGACCAGAACTGAACTATCTGTGTAAGTACTGTGGCTTGAAGAGCAGATCAGAAGCTGGGAATCCTGCAATGAGGAACTCAGTTACTGACTACTCAAAACCTAACAACCATCCGAAACAAGCAAGTGAAGAGTGTGATGGATTATTCCCAATTGCTTGGATGACTGCAGCTTCAACAATACTCAAGGAAATTGATATCATCCAGGACAAAGCAGCCCACTTAATTGGCATCACATCCATAAACACTCTATCTCTCTAACACCAATGCTCAGTGGCAGTAGTGTGTACAATCTACAAGATGCAGCACAAATTTACCAAGACTACTTAGACAGCACCTTTCAAATGCACAAACACTATCATTTGGAATTCAAGGGCAGCTAATACATGGGAACACCATAACATGTGCGTTCTCCTCCAAGCCACTCACCAACCTGACTTGGAAATATATTGTCGTTCCTTCAGTGTCGCTGTGTCAAAATCCTGGAATTCCCTCCCTGACAGTATTGTGGATTCATCTGTAGCAAATGCACAGCAATGGTTCAAAAGGCATCTCATCATCACCTTCTCAAGGGCAACTAGGGATGGGCAATAAATGCTGACCAGCCAGTGATACCAAAATCCCATGAATTAATAAAAAGTATCACTCAGACAACATGCAAACATTTACATACCCATATATAAGAGAATTTAAACAGATACATATTGAAATAAACATTCACACAGCACCCAGCCATATGTATCACCACAATGTAAAAAGGCATCTTCTAAGTGGCCTATGAGCTAGGAATTTTTGTGTTTATGTATACAGATCTGGTTTTCTTTTTCTAATTTGCAAGTTATTTAATTTAAAAACAACTTGCAGCAAACCTTTAATCTTAATAAATGCAAAAGCTATTTAATTGCAAAATGCTGCTGGAAAAGAGTTGAGCAAAACATACAAATACTAATTAAATATACGCAGGGATTAAATGCAAGTAAGGATAAAAAAAAACCTGTAAAGACAGAATTCAATTCAACCCTTCACAATATTGATACAGGCTCATAGCTTGCCTGTCGATGTCTGAACCGAAGAGATGAAGTGGAAGAGTTGTGTTCAGAAGATGTAAAGGCTTGTGTGGTTGAATAGTCTGAATTTGCCTTTATAGATGAGTTCAGTAGGTACAGAAGTTCAGGGGAGTAAGTGAAATACATTTTCCTTACTTCTTCAGCTAGCATGATACTTGAAGACTACTTCACTTCATTTTCAGCAGAACAGGAATGAATTCTGGATATTTTCCACTGCAACTCCTGGTGACAGAAAGAAAAACCTAACTCTCTCATTCTGTTCTCAGTTAATATGTGAAGATCGTGGCTTAGAACTATAACTAACTTGGATCTTTATTGGTTTTCCTAAGGTTTGTGCACATAATGCTCACTCTTAGTTAGGCAATAATACAGTTCAAACTCAGCACGGCTGCTATCCCAACTTGGGTTGACCCAGGTCTGGAGCATAGTCCCATCCATTGTCTTTTAGCTAAAAACAATTGATTCTTTAAATGTCTCAGCCAGTAATTTGATGATGAATGAATGGGCTAGTCTCACTTCATGGAATACACTTTGACTTTGTCTAGTCTGTCCTACGTATGACTCCAGACCTACAACAATGTGGTTGACTCTTAACTGCCCGCTGGGCAATTCAGGATGGGCAATAAATGCTGCCTAAACAGTCATGCCATCATCTCGGGAATGAACAAAAAGAAAATTGACTTACGCAATATATTTAAATGAAGAATATACATTTTCACAACATTAAGCTCATCCAAAATGGAATTTAAACAGGAATTAATTTACACAGAAACTTAATTTGTACACATTAATATACTTACATATGGCAACCAAACGTATACACTCCCGTACGTACACCTACACTGCACCAGAATATTTCCATAAACACAGGTCAACAAGAAAACACAATCCAGAGTGTATACTTAATCAGAATTAAAACTGAATATTCTCCTCCCACAGCACCAAGTGTATACAAACCAGAATACTGTATACATGCATATAGAAGCCAAATGTGTGCGCAGCATGAAAGTATTTTCAAGACTGTATGTGTTCCAAGGTGGTGCGAGAATGTTCATGAGTGAGATTATTTGGGTGTCATACGAGTATGTCTACCACGGTGTGAGCATATTTTTAGGGCTGTACGCATTTGGGTATTCTTTTTCTTGAGGGGAGACGAGTGTGAGTGTATATTCAAGTATGTGTTTATGTTTTGGTGTTGTGTGAGTTTATTTTCAGGTGTGTATATACGTGTGTATCCACTAAACTGCAAGTTATATTGCTCTTCAACCAGCAATTCCATAACAGAAAAATGATTGAAGAGGAAACTAGTTTTTAGAGTTAAATAACAGCTGAAAGATTGGGTTAAAACTGCTCGATCCACAGGCAATGACAACAGAACCAAGCACCACAAAAGCTTCTAAAGAAACAAAACATTGAAATCTTGTAGCCTCTGACATTTTATCATTATTCTCTCAAGCTAATGATCAATATCAGTAACAAAATACTGGTAATGCTGGAAATCTGAAATGTAAACAAATCATTAGAAGTACTTAATGTGTCGGAAAACATCCATGGGAAGAGTTATAAAGCAAGCAGCTGAATTTTCCCAGCCTCATGGAGTCAGGGCTGGAGGCAGGGATGCTGGGAAAATAGCAGAGAACTGCATTGGGTTGACTTCTGGCAAAGAAAAACAGGACCTCCTAGGGTCTTTGTAGCACGCTGTAGTGTCACTGCCTCTGAGTCAGGAGACCCAGGTTCAAGGCCCATACTGCTCCACAGGGTGTGGTAACATTTCTGAACAGGTTGATTAGAACGTATCTAAATAGCAATTCTTGGTAAGTGCATGAAACCAATCAGTATTATCTGTTAATTTAATACAATACAGCACAGGAATAAAAAACAAGAACTTAATTCCAACAGGCAGATAACTTATATGTTGAGCCCAAGTGTTATGGGGTTTGAGAATCAATGCACATTCTCAGTTGAGTCACAGCATTGCAGTGAACCAGATACACCTATGCACTTCCATAGCAGCAGATCCCAATGTCTGCATGTATATGCAGGTAGAAATATCAAATAGAAACAGGCTGCTAGACCCAACTAGTCCTTATGCTGTTTACACTATGTGACAACAAAATAGCTCGAATCACATTTATTTACACTTTTCTCAGAGTCTTTCAAATTCATTTTCGCTCGTTTATATATATAAAACATTAAATGTTAATAAAGGTTTTGTCTGAACCATTAACTCCAGAATTAAATTCCACTACCTTACAACTCTCTGAAGAGAATATTATTGTGCTCTCTGTCTAAACATTTTACGTTTAACCTTATATCAATGATCTTTTGGTCTAGAACAAACCGCAAACTGCACCTAACAACCGAGTCCTTTTCTGCTGTGACAGCATGTAAATGATTCTCTGTATGGTCTCTTTTTGTTTCATGAAAGTGTATGACAACTACATTTTCATATTCATTCCTGGAAAGTGAGCATCATGGTCTAGACTAGTATTTGTTGCTCATTCCTAATTGTCACTGAAAAATCATTTATATAAATGATTTGGATGTGAATATCTGAGGTATGGTTAGTCAGTTTGCAGATGAGACCTAAATTGGTGACGTAGTGGACAGCCAAGAATGTTACCTCAGAGTACAAAGGAACCTTGATCAGATGGGCCTATGGGCTGATGAGTGGCAGATGGAGTTTAATTTAGATAAATGTGAGGTGCTGCATTTTAGAAAGACAAATCAGGGCAGGAGTTAAACACATAATGGTGAGGTTCTGGGGAGTGTTGCTGAACAAAGACACCTTGGAGTGCAGGTTGATAGTTCCTTGAAAGTGTAGTTGCAGGTAGATAGGATCTTGAAGAAGGCTTTTGGTGTGCTTATCTTTATTGGTCAGTGTTTTGAGTAGATGAGTTGGGATGTCATACTGTGGCTGGACATGACATTGACTAGGCCACCTTTGGAATACTGCATGCATTTCTGGTTTCCCAGATATAGGAATGATGTTATGAAACTTGAAAAGATTCAGAAAAGACTTACAAAGACATTGCCAACATTGGATGGTTTGAGGTATAGGGAGAAGCTGAATAGACTGGGGTTGTATTCCATGGGCTGTCGGAGGCTGAGGAGTGACCTTACAGAAGTTTATAAAATTTTGAGGGGCATGGATAGGGTGAATAGCCAAGGTCTTTTCCCCAGGGTAGTGGAGTCCAAAACTAGACAGCATACGGTTAAGGTGAAAGGAGAAAGATGTAAACAACACCTAAGGGGTAACTTTTTCATGCAAAGAGTAGTGCATGTGTGGAATGAGCTGCCAGAGGAAGTGGTGGAGGCTGGTACAATTACAACATTTAGAAGTCATCTGGATGGGTATATGAATAGGAAGGGTTTAGAGGGATATGGTCCAAATGCTGGTAAATGGGATTAGATTTATATAAGATATCTGGTTGGCATCAACGAGTTGGACTGAAGAGTCTGTTTTCATGCTGTACAGCTCTATGACTCTGTGAGAAAGTAATGGTGAGCCACTTTCTCGAACTGCTGCACTACACTTGTTGCCAGTGCACCCACAGTGCCGTTAGGTAGGAGGTTCTGTGTTTTGAACTCAGCAACACTGAAGAAACAGCAATATCATTCTAAGTCAAGATGGTGTGGCTCAGAGAGGACATTACATGTAATTGTTGTTCCCATGTGTCTGTTGCCCTTCTCCTTCTAGATGGTAGATTCTGCAAATTTGGAAGGTGATGTCAAAACTACTTTGATGATCAGAGGATGAGATAGGGTGGACAGTGAGAGCCTTTTTCCTCGGATGGTGACGGCTAGCTTGAGGGGACATAGCTTTAAATTGAGGGGTGATAGATATAGGACAGATGTCAGAGGTAGATTCTTTACTCAGAGAGTAGTCAGGGCATGGAATGCCTTGTCTGCAGCAGTTGCAGACTCGCCAACTTTAAGGGCATTTAAATGGTCGTTGGATAAACATATGGATGATAATGGAATAGTGTAGGTTAGATGGGCTTCAAATTGGTTTCACAGGTAGGCGCAACATTGAGGGCCGAAGGGTCTGTACTGCGCTGTAACGTTCTATGTTCTATGTTCTATGTTCTTGACTAGTTGATTTAATGCATCATGTAGATGGGAAAACTATTATCACTGTGCCTCAGTGGTGGAGGCAGTTAATGTTTAAAAGATTGTAGACGGTGCCATTGAGCAGGGTGTTATGTCTTCAATAATATCAATCTTTCTGAGTATTTTTGAAGCTGTACCTACTCGGTATTTCATCAAACTCCATAGCATGTTATTCATGGTGGACAGGCTTTGGGCAGGTAGAAAATTAGAGTTTAGCTACCGAAATTTCCATTTTCTGATCTGATCTTGTGCGTACAGTATTTTTATGGATGGTCTAGTTATGATTGCAGTTAATGGTAATCCCAAGGATGCTGATGGTGGGAATTCAATGATGGTAACACCATTGGGTGTTGAGGGAAAGTGATTAGATTCTCTCTTGTTTTTATTTCTGTTAATGCTACCAACTTTATTACTATTGTTGTTACTGGAGGTTACTGCTAACACTTGTGTGGTGTGAATGTTACTTACAATTTACAAATCCAAATGTGAAAATTGTCTACGCTTGCTACAAATGAGCATGGCCAACTCTACAATCTGAGGAGCTGTGAATGGTACTGAACACTGTGCAATCATCAGCGAAGAACCTTATGTTGGAGGAATTGCTAGTGATGAAGGAGTTGAAGGTAATTGCTCCTGGGACACTACTCTGAAGAATTCCTGCAGTGATGTCCTGGGATGGAGAAAATTAAGTTCTAATGAAAAAGACATTTATTTATATTTGATGTTCATCAGGAGATAATAATGAGCTATATGTTTCCTAATCACATGTGAAGCGTGTACTATATTTATCAAGTGTATATGACAAATATTTCTGCGCGTGAACATTACATACAAGTGCACACATTCCTTTGTAATAATACTATGGTTTTACTTACACCACATGATCTGCATGTGGTTCAAGAAGATGGCTCATCACTACCTTCTCTGAGCCATGTAACCAATGCAATGATTGCAAGCGATATTCACATCTGAAGGGCGGTTTTTATTTTTAGAACGTACAATCATCACAGGCAAATACACACTGATATGAGTTGAGATTTGCGAAAAAAAATTGAGATGTCTCTCCAAATTAGAAGGTTACTCTTTTGACAGCGATTGCTTTCAGTTGTGAAGTTGTTGGGGGAGATTGGAGATTCATTGATACCCAGCACTGAGCAGCATCAATGCTCCTTTCGTGATCAATGTGAAGTGGTACTTGAAGCCAGAGCTTTCTGTTTCAGCAGCAAGAGAATGACCAATGGGGTGAGTCCAGCTCCCATCACTTTCAGCAATTTATTGGGAAATGCTAAAAAGACCACAGCCATAAGATGAACAGGTTTGAAGAGCACCTCATTTTCCACTTGGGAACTCTACAGCCTTTAAGACCCAATATTGAGTTTAACAGCTTTAGGGTCTGAGCTGTTTCATGCCCTTACCCCAATCCCCAGGCCTTGATTTCACATAGTCTGCTTTTACAGACAACCCATTGTTAGCCACTAACAGTCCCCATTAACAGCTATTCACCCTCCCAGGTGAACTGTTATCCACTCATTTGTCTGTCCAACTGCTCTTCTCTTTGGGCTCTATCTCCATCTACCCTTTACTCCTTGCCCCTCCCCCATCCTATCTTTAGCACATAAACCAACATTTTACTAGCTACCATCAGTTCTGAGGAGGGGTCATTCGACCAAAAACGTTAATTCTGATTTCTCTCCACAAATGCTGCCAGACCTGCTGAGCTTTTCCAGCAATTTCTGTTTATGTTTCTGATTTCCAACATCTGCAGTTCTTTTGTTTTTTTATGGTAGAAGAGCAGAGAGGTTTTAACCCACAGGCAAGATTTGGACTCCAGTGACCCTTCTTCAGAAGGTTCACCCTGTTTCTCTCTGCACAGACACTGCCAGACCTGCTGAGTTTCTCCAGCATCTTCTGTTTTTTGTTAGTTTCATATCTCCAGCATCTGCAGTCCTTTGACTCATTGGAGTGTTTTTGATCCAGCTGTCCTGAGACTGTCATATCTATTGTAGTCTGTCTCTACTGGAAACAGTATTGCAAAGTTAAGATTACATCTAAAAAACGAAAGAACTGCAGATGCTGTAAATCAGGAAACAAAACATAAATTGCTAGAAAAGCTTAGCAGGTTTGACAGCATCTGTGCAGGAAAAAACAGGGTTAACGTTTCGACTCCGGTGACCCTTCCTCAGAACCAAGTTAAACTCTGTTTTTTTCCCTGCACAGATGCTGCCAGACCTGCTGAGCTTTTCCAGCAATTATCTGTTTTGTTTTAAGATTACATCTGGTCATTTGGACATCAGTGAGTAATTTGAAAACACTTGCTTTCTAGCGTAGATTCGGACAACAGCCGTGCTGTAGCAATGACTAATAACCGGCCGCATTTGTCTTTGCTGAATCAGAATCCTGCAGTGTGGAAACAGGCCCTTCGACCCAACAAGTCCACACCGACCCTTTGGAGCATCCCAGCCGATTCGGTCATCCCCCTATAACCCACACACCACTGAGCACTATTGGCAATTTAGCATGGCCAATTCACCTAACCAGCAGGAGGAAACCCACACAGAATGGGGACAATGTGCAAACTCCGCACAGTCACCCGGGGCTGGACTCGAACCCAGGTCCCTGGCACCGTAAGGCTGCAGTGCTAACTACTAAGCCACCGTGCCGGCCTTGCTGCGAGTCTATTTGATGGTAGTCACTGCTTCGGCTGTGTATGCAGCTGAGGGCTGCAGATCGTTATTTAATCCTAATAAACATCTAAAGCATTGCGGATGCTATAAATCAGAAACGAAAACAAATTGCTGGGAAAACTCAACAGGTCTGACAGCATCTGTGGAGGGAAATCAGAGTTAACGTTTCAGGTCCAATGAGCCTTCCTCGACACTAATGGTAGCTCAGGAAAGTAGTTTTTTTTTGTTGTATGTGTTATTTGACCTTGTAGGTGGGGAGTTCTTGCTGCTGTTGGAACTATTGGATTTTGAGCATCAATCTGCAAACCCGGAGTTCCAGCATCAGCTCCAAACCAAATTTCTTTTCGTTTTGCTCGGATCTGGCATTTTAAAAAAGAAAGTGTATTCCGGAAATTAATGGAATGGCAAGCCAGACATATTTTGCTCTTTACATGGTTTTGTATAAATCGGCTACTTTCTTTGACTGACACAGTGTTCAGACGTGTGTCTGGAAGTTTTGATTAAATCCAGTCAGCGGCCTCTATCTGCCGTTCTTCAACGGCAAGCAATAGAGAGAGAGAAATAAAAACCACGTTGGGACCTAAAACGCTAGAAATGGCCCAGTATAATCGGAGAATGGTGAGAACGCACAGGAAGTCAGGCAGCATCCCTGGAGAGAGAGAGAGAAAAATGAAAATAGAATTAATTTCTCAGGCCGCTGACCTTTAAGCAGGAATGCTCCAATTCCAACAGGCGCGTCTTCGCTGCTAAAGGCGAGCAAGGAGGGAGATAGCAGAGGTTAAGAGACGCCTAAAGGATTTGCAACCATTACGTTTAACCCAATCGGTATCCTCTTAAAAGATCGTTTGATATACATTTCAATTTGAAACGAACATATTTTAATTTAAATTTTCCAAAACAAATGCATACAAATTTCGTTTAGTTACAATATCGACCCTGTTTTGTGTTGTAGCAGTTTCCACTATTTCCTTTTACTTGGATTTTCGTTGCAAATAATTTAGAAAATGTTTCTAACAGCGGACTGGGCCGATAGATTTGTTTGGTTGAGAATTTTGTTTCACAGAGTACTGTCTCCTGAATCATTCAATCTTCTGCAAGCACGTTGCGTTTATCATTTCTAGAATGCACGGTTGCTGCTTCATATATTCAGTAACTTGTTTGTCTTTTGATTTGTATGTGGTCAGCTTTGTGAAAGGTGGATACTTTGAGTCATTAGAGGAGCGCGCTCTGAACTTTCACGCCAATAAGCAGTTTCGATGTATTGGGCCTGAACGGCTCTTTAAGTCATATTTACCTGGGGCACGCAGTACTCAGGTGTGCACATGGACTGAAAATCATCTTAAGGGCGAGGCGAAGAATGATGACAAATGGATTTACCGACTGCGGAAAGGTAGATCGTGACGTTGCGATCCGTGTTAATACCAATATATGTGCTAGCAAATACAATGTCATAGAAATGTACAGCAGGGAAACAGGCGCTTCTGTCCAACTCGCTCATGCTGACCAGATATCCTAAAATAATTTAGTCCCATTTGCCAGCATTTGGCCCATATCCTTCCTAACCCTTCTTATTCATATACCCATCCAGATGCCTTTTAAATGTTGTATCTGCACTCACCTCCACAATTTCCTCTGGTAGCTCATTCCATACATGCACCACCATGTGCGTGAAAGAAGCTGCCCCTTAGGTCCCTCTCACCTTAAACCTGTGCCCTCTAGTTTTGGACTCCCCTACCCTACGAGAAAGACCGTGCTTATTCACCTATCAATACGGCTCATGATTTTATAAACCTCTATCAGGTCACCCCCCAATCCCCCAACACTCCAGGGAAAATAGCTGGATATAGGTGGTACGAGTCCTACGCCCGCAAATAATTCACATGTTGGCAATGAAATGAGCAGTAAAGGACCCTTGTGGTGCAGTGATGCAGGAGTCCAAGGTGCAAGCCTCACCTGTCCTAGAGGTATGTAGTAACAGCCTGATTAGAAAAATGTCTGTAGTAAACAGGAGGGCATAAACTGGTGAAATGTGTACATTTTTGATTTTTTTTCCAGGCAGAAGTAAGTAGATTCTTGACTGAGAGAAGAACCAAAGATTATCAGCGCGGGCGGGAGTACTGCAATCAAATCAGCCACGATCCCATTGATTCAAGGAACAGGCAGGAAAGTCCAAAAGATCTCCATTCATAACTCGAGTGGATGTGAAATGGTGCATGTAGGGAAAAATAAATTAAGAGGCAGTATCATTGAAATGGTTTCATTTAGAGTGCAATATGGCGGGGCATGTCCATCAATCATTGGAGTTACAAATATTATGGGGTGTTTGGCTTTGTAAATAGGGCACGAAATGATGAAATAGGGAGATTTTACTAAACATTTACCAGTCTCTGGTTAGACCGTGGCTGTAGTATGTGTTCGGCTGGGCACGACAAATTGGGAAGGATGTCACGGTCTCGAGGAAGGTAAAAAAACACGGTTTGTAGGATGTAACGCCGGAAGAAGGGCTTCAATTATATCCAGGAGCTGGAAAAAGTTTGAATCGTTCTCTTCAGAGCAGAGGGGGTTTAAAGGGAGGCGCAGTTGTGTGCAAAATGATGTAGGATTTTGGTAGTGCAAGCAGGAAGAAACTGTTATCTTCTGCAAGAGGGGTGTAGTTGAAAAGTGGTTAGGTATTTTAAATGATTAGAAACGTAACTGGAGAGGAAGTGAAAGGACATTGTTTCACACAAATGTTGCGGTGATCTGGAATGCTCTACCTGAAAGATTCAAATTCATAGATACTTTCAAAAAGACAATTGGGCCATGCATTTTAACATCATTAACTTGCAGCGTTACGGCGAGCAGCTGAGGTATGGGATTAATGTGAACAGATTTCAAACAGCCAACACGCTCAGGCACATGTCGAATGGCCATCCTCTCTGCTTTAAAATTCTGTGATTTTATGATCCAACACTCCCTTCAAAATAGCTGTACCTTTTCTGAAATTCATCTTCCGCAAGTTCCAGGCTATATTTCTTGCTAACACATGTTACTTCTTTTGTTTACACAAGACTCGAGTGTGCAGTAAATTGTGTCTGAGAAGTCGTACACCAGATGCTTTCTCTCAAATGCAACTATTTTTTGAATCAACTGTTTACTGAGCTTCGATCGAGTTCACAATTTGGTGAACAATGGATCCTGTGCAGTGAGGCTGTGAGAGCGGTGTAGTGAGAATCTCATGGCTGAATTGACTCGCTTCCCTTCACTCATAGTGGTCTGTTAGTGTGTTTCTGAGTTTGGTGTTTCCGATTGTTTGCATTTTATTTATTTCAGCAGTTGTCAGATTGTCACATCTGAAAATTTGTTGGACTGTTTTCATGAGCTCCAGAACTCGGCGCTGCTCCAGGTCACGGCCTTCATTCACTTGCTCAGTCAACTTTCCATTCATTTGCGTGAATATGTGTGTGTATTTGCGCTTGTATTCGTTTCCGTGGGTGTATATCTGTTTGTGTGCGTTTCTGTAAGTCTGTGTAAGCCTTTGAGTTTGCGTGTGTTTGTATGTGTTTTTGTGTATTTGTGTTTGTCTGTATTTATGTGCCAGCATCTGTGCGTCGGTGTTTTTGTATCTGTATGTGGGTGTGTTTGTGTGAGACTGTATGTGTTTGTGTGTAACTATTTGCATTTGTGTGTCCATGTTTGTGTGTCTGTATCTGTTTCTGTGTGACTGTGTTTTTGTATGTGTTTGTGTGACACTGTTTTTGTGGTTATGTTTGTGTGTGCCTGTATGTATTTGTGTGCATCTGTATGTGTTTGTGTGTAACTATATGTATTTTTGTGTGTGTTTGTGTGCGTCTGTATGTGTTTGCGTGTGTATGTGTTTGCATGTGTTTGTGTGCTTGTGTTTGTGTGTCTGTTTGACTGTGTGTGCGTGTGGCTGTGCCGTGGCTGTAAACTACACCACCAAAAGTCTAAAGGATTCAAATGCTTCAAATGTGTAGCTCACTGTTTATATGATGTGTTTTTTGTAAGTCGGGCGTGTATTCTTTCCCTCTCAATATTACTTCATTTCCCTGCAATGTCACGAATTAGTTAACTTTGCGTTGCCTAGAAATGTAAATACCTTCATCAGTTCCGTTAGTATATAATTGAACGGTAGAGCTGAACGCAGACAGAGCGACCTGTCTGGCCCCTTTCACCCCGACTCGTTAGATGTTACTGTTCAGAGAAAACTGTTTCAATATGCTGGAGGCTGGCTCGCAGTGGGGGAGGGGAGACTGACGGAATTAAAGGGTTTAGTTTTTGTTTTTAAAAAAAGGATAAATGTACCCTGAATAACTTTTTTTTTAAAAAATGTGATATTTTCTCTTTTTGGTTTTGTCACTGAAGTTAGGGCTGACTCTGTTAAAGTTAAGTCCATTCCTTTTAAATTAAGTTCGAAATTGTGTTGAAGCTACGGAGCATGAGCTCCACTCAGCGTCGCCTCTTGGTTTAACTCCCTTTAAACAAAACGAGTAAAACTCTGAGTTTCCTACTTCTCGGGGTTTATGGTGAAAATGTAACGGGGTGGGGGCAGTAATTCATGGGGACGGGTTTCACAATCAGTTTGACACAGGAGGATTTCCATTTCACAGTAATTAATTAGAATTCATCTCAGAGATTGATCAACTAAACCAAGGCTTTTCTTTTGTTTAAAAAAAAGCTCTGTTAATAATAATTCCCCGAGGCTTTGCTGAACTCGGTCTGTCTGGAGTTTTGGAGGCACACAGCCCCCACTGTACCACAGTATGGACTTTCTTGTCAAGACTTGTACACAGCCAGTATTAGGCTAGCAATGACCCGTTAACCAGCCTGTCTCGCTGCTGCACTACTGCGTTGGACCAAAGAAACCTAGGTGCTTTTAACCGACGTAAAGGGTGAGTAGGTTTATTCTAGTTTCTTTTTTCTAAAAAAAAACCCCAAAGAGTGAAAAACGACTGATGAGGGATTGGGATTGTTTTAAAAAACAGCAAGGAGCAATGAGCAGCTGAAACAAACTTAAAACGAGTTAGAGAGTGAAAAGGGACTGACTCTCTCGGGTTAGTGGACACATCCAAATGAATCCTGGAAGAACACAAAGGTGAAGAGAGGAAGAAAGTCGGAAGGAATGGGGGGGGGGGGTGCAAATGAGAAGTGAAGGAGAGAACAGAGGGGCGTGGAGGAAATTAAAGGACAGAAAGAGTGGAAGGGAAATGAGTGCTGCACAATATTAACCCTGCAATAGATACACCGGGAAGGGAGGGAGCCTGAGGGACAGAGACATTATCTAAAGGATGGGTGGGTGGATAGATAGACAGAGAGATAGGTAGATAGACAGGCAGATAGATAGATAGATAGACAGACAGACAAACTGACTGACTCACTAATACGATGCATGTTTGAAGGAGCAGCGTTTAAACATTTCCTGAGCAACATCACTTGTAGGTGTGTCTGTGGCGGATTAGGATAAAGTAATGCCCTATCTAAGTGATTTGGAATGTATTTTATGTCCGCTGTGTGCGGTTCGACATGGCCAGGCAGTCGACAGGAAATGTAGAGGGGTCAAGGTGTGGTGGCCTGGGTGAAAGGGGCACTGGCAAAACTCTCCTCAAATGTGAGACTCCTTTCAGGACGTGGATCCAACCGGAGCGGGAAAGCGGGCAGCTTGAAGGAAGATGTTTCAGACTGTTCCGGACACCTCGTCTTACGTAAAGGTAAGAATGAGGCAGCAGTGTTCCTGCAACAGCCTGAACTTCAATCCATTTAACACCCTTTTTGTTAGTAGGAAGAATCGAAGAGAAAAACTAAGGAGCATCCTGGAGAATATTGTTGAAATTGTCCCTTCAGCTGTGTCTGAATTTCTAGCTGTTTAACTCCAATGATCCAGATATAACCCTGTGTAATTTCAGAATGATTTGTAATTTCAGAAACTGGCTGCATAAGGCCCTGTCTGCCATTAAGTTAAACATTGGGATGACATTTACTCCTTATCACCCACAATATCTTTGCTTATTCATTCCTTACCGCTGTCATATTACCTGTTGTTCTCTCATCTCCAGTCATCATCCGGATATGCAAATAGCGTGTAACTTCTAAAAGGCTGGAACTGATGAAAATCTTTCTTTAAAAAATAGAATTGGACGTTCTCAATATCGCCTGTCTCTCCATTTTTCAAGTCTAACATAAACGTAATAATCCAAAGTTCAAGTTCAGCGGCGGATGCGAATTTGAAACGAAAAATGAATTTCTCATTATTTTATTTCGTACAGATTAATGTGGCAACCCCGCTTCAGGCCTAGTCAGAGCATGTGTGAAATCAAATTAAGTAGACAGACTACATGAACGAGTTTTGAATCGACCATTCCGCTCAGGAATGTGCGTAATGTGAATGTGGACTGACTTCAGATCCGCTTCAGAAGTGCCGTCGTAGCTGCTATGGTCTGGAGAAAGGGGACTGAGTAAGGCCCCCTCTCTGGTTTTTAGAGTCACATGGCCGATGTCCCAACTGCTTGGCTGTAGACCATGACTGGCCAACTCCAAACTAAAGTCTTCTCCGCTTCATTCTTTGCCGCTTGGGGGGGGGGGGGGGCAAACGATTTCTTCATAGATTCAGACCTTTTAAGAACGAGGAACTTCCCCCGTCCAGCACGACACCCACCCCGCCCTCCAACCCTGAGTTGAGCAGACGGGGGGTAAAATCCACCAGAGGTTAAAACAACAGTGAAATAAATCATCTCGATTGAAATAAAAAAATCATTTGTAGCGTCCAATTAGTTAATCTGATTCGATCACCGTGCATGTATCTAATCCAGATACCATGTGATTTAAAAAAAATCAGTCTCACACAAGGTAAATGTCTGCCCATTTTGCAGTCAGTGAAGAAGTTTGTGATCCTGTGTACTATTTTTTCAAGGTGAAAACACGCAGTTGCAGGTGTGCAAAGGCTATTTATCTCACTGTTAACTACTTATGATCAAAAGGGGAAGCTTTGACACAGAAGCTTAAGACGCGCCTCAGTCCTATTAAAGAAGACCTTTCGAAAACATTATGTCTCTGATATTCTATGGCGCTATTAAAGAGTGCAGTATGTAGACCTCGGGCTTGTACCTAACGCCCTTGAAATAGCACATTTTTTCACCCAGTCATAACGTTTGTGTTATTTCACAAAGGCTGGTTTTCAGACAGTCTCCAACCAAAAGGGGAGAGGTCTGTGAAAGTGGAACAATTCTCACTCTGTTCCTTGCTCTCTCTCTTCCAGAGTTCAGCCAAAGCTCACCAAGTGAGCGAGACTCTCAGCGAGAAAAAACGCCCTCCCTTTCTGCTTCCTTGGGGTTCACATGGGTCACTATCGGCCCCTTTAGGGCGATGCTCACAACGAGATATCGATCTAATTACAACCCCAACATCCATTACTTTGAAAAGAAAGCTATGTATCGATATTCAAACACTCAGACGAACCCCAAATCAGACAAACAAGAGGGACTTTGCAGTTATATTATGTTTCATTCAAGCGCATCCAGGTCCTGGTTGCAGGCTTGTTTTGCTAAGGTCAGCGGAGACTAGAAATTCTCCAATAAAAATAAATCTCAAATTAATTATGGCCTGGAGCAACGGCCCAGACAGCTTGCTTGTGTGTTCAGAGTTGCAGATACACCTCCCCGTACCACCATCTCGAACCGCACCCCCCCCCAAACTTTTCGTAAGGCCATTGTAATTTTGCGAATATGCCCCGACCGTTCCAAGGCTAAGTCAAGAGGTTCGTTTTATTCGGATGTCTGAAGTTATCGTCATCTCCTCTCCCCCACCCCAAAGAAAAGTAAAATGAGATATTAAGGCTCACCGCCAGAGCTGGCTCATAAATTATAGGCAGCCTTCTTGTTGCTTTACGTGATTTAAACACGTTCTCCCCGTACAATTTTAGTTTCTTTAACTCTTAAAAAGTGAAATGCCAGGAGCAATCTGAGAATCTGTTCCCCATTACAAACAAATCTTCAGGTCTATTTGCTTGGCTTTCTGTGTAACCACCCCCACCTCCCCCACCCCCCCCCCCCACTCCCAAAACACCCCCCAGTGACTGTTTGCACAGCCCAGGACTCGGGGTTCTCAGGATTGAGCGATTCATACACAGCGATGATGGGCTGTAGCTGCAGCGGGGGGGGGAGAGGGCTGCGCCGGTTTGAGGAGGGGGGCGGGGTGGGGGCGAATGGCGCATCCTCACGGGCGATGAGGAGGAGAGCATGGTGAGCCTGTGTACCTCAACAAGAACCGAGCAGTTGACTTTCTGAAGAACATTCTGCCGCTGATCGGGGATGAGAATCTCTGTGATCTGCAAAGAAGGGCTCATTCATTCATGAACTGCAGCAACTCGACAAAACCAGTCCCTGGCATGGCCAAAGTACCAATGAGAAGTGCTTTTTTTTGTCTTTTAAAATATTCGATTACTCTTATTGCAAACCGACAGCCTCTTCCCCTTTTCCTATTGACTCGCTCTGAATAATCCCGCACTTGTAAACCCAGACTGAAGGCACATTTACAGTGAAGCAGCGTTTAGGATATGGATAGAGGTTCCCGCTAGTGCGAGAGAGAGAGAGAGTGAGAAAGTGAAACTGCATACACACAGGCATGAAACCTGCAATTAGCGCTGAAAGTAGCCCTCTCCCGATTGGTCAGTGCCCCACCACGATCCGCTCAGGTTGGGATCTGCAGTTCCAGTCAAATGCTGCCTGGATTGATGAGAATCATTTCAGAGGCGGGGGGATTGCGGGGTGGGGGCGGGTGAGTTGGTGGTGGATGGGAGAGAGGGAGAGAGAGAGAGAGGGCTGCGGGCTTAACTCGTTAAGTTACTCAAGATTGAACAATCGAGTAAGGCCACTGAAGACTTGTAACGCATTTTGATAGAAACCAGGAGCGCTACGTCTGGACTTTAAGGGCAGATTCCAAATAAATGCATTTAAATAAAGTTTTTAAAATGACCTGAGCAGGTAAACCCTTAATTCTGAATTATACTGAGTACAGTAAAGAGAGTTCCTAAGTGTGTATTTTAAGTGCAAATGAACTGTAACAGTGAGCCGGTAGGTGAATTGCTTAAATTGGTGACTGTTTGGTTGCGGGTAACTTTTGAAAGGGCTTCGGAAAAGGCCGTTTGCTGTTTGAGATGATGCCGGGGGCCGGGATTGTTGTGTCTGACCTTCATAAATAAATAAATGTCAAAGTCTTCCTTAAACAGGGCGTAAGGGGTTGGAGATAATCCGCCGACGGTTGTGATTGTGTGGGATGGGGGAAAGGACTGCCAATTGATTCCGTGAGCAGTTGTAAACACAACAAGAGCTGGTGGCTTCATTCTATTCTGAAGTAAAGGGGCATGTGAATTTGTGCGTGCGTGTGGAGCAGGGCAGAAGTGTCTGAGAGAGGGTGAGGGGCGAACAGGAAAACGCTTTGGAACCACGCAAAAGAGAAACGGCTATTGTTTCTGTGCGTGTGTTTTTTTTTCTCTCTCCCTTATCTTGACGGCCAAAATATCCTGCTTTCAAAAAAAATGTGTAATGAGCCCCCACCATTGGTTCAGCTTCCTCCCGAGCGGCTGACTTCACTTCCCAAAATTGCCAATCTTTCATCCGGTTACCTCGCCTGTCCGAGTAAGAATTGTGGTTGTAATTACCTCCTGACCGTGTCATGTTTGCGATATTGCTCCGATTTGTGGAAAAGGGAAGAAATCGGGGGAAATGGACGGCACTATTAAGGTAAAGGGAAGGGGGTTGGGGCTCTGGGCTGGGGGCTGGGTTTAAGAATCTCCTGTCTTCGGGATGTTTAGTTTTTCGCTTTTCCTTCGGGCTGACGCCACTTTTTTCTTCACCTCCCTCCTTCATTTCAACCACCACCAGCTCCCCCCCCCCACCAAACCCAACAGCCCCCACCCCAAGTTTCCAGCACAGCAACAGCAGGGCGATTCTCTCAAATTGTCTATCTCCTTTGGAAACGTCTTCTTCTTGGCTTGGGATATGACACAGACAGAGGCTAGTGCAGCGGGTAACTGTGCCCCCGTCCTGCCGGACTTGGGACACTGCGCTCCTCCAATTCGAGTTGCACCGGGGGCAGAGAGCTGGCTATCATTCACCCTGGATTAGACCAGGAGAGCGAGAGGCTGATCTCATTACAAAGAGGGGACCTGCCACCGACCTCGACCAACTGCGCAACGCCGGGTGGCACAGCGCCCAGCGGCACTCAGGACCGGTGCCACCTCCCCCCTACCCCACGCCCCCCAAGACGCAAGTAGCGCGCGGCGACCGTGTGCTGGAGCGTTGCGTGTGACCAGCAATTCCCCCCCTTGGTATGTCCCTCTGAAGGATAGTCGCCGCGCTGTGTGTGCACGCTGCCCGCAGCTCATTGCTGTTCGCTCCGAGAGAGAATTTGCTGTCCCCGGGGCAGAGGGTGAGCCAATCAATAAGACCAAGGCAGGGGGAAATCCCTTTAAAATCCAGTGTTACGGAGTGGCGAACGTTCAACCGGAGAGGGAGAGAGGTGAGCGCTCTTCAGGGTCCTAGAACAAACAGTTTAAAGTGAAGGTTTGATTGATTCATAACTGAACTGTAGGTTTCTCATCAAACCCCCTCCCTTATCGACCCAGCATACATTTCCGTTCTTTACACCCCTGTTTCCTGACAGATTTCCTTTTTCCTTAACACAATAAAGATGGAAAACTATCCTCTCTCCTCCTGCTCTCCCTCTGATTTATGTTCGACTTTTGTCGGCGTTTAGTTTGCGATTTTTTTTCTCTCTTACTTAATCTGAGCAGGCTAGGCGCCTCTCCTTGCTCCTTCCCCTCGCTGACTCTATCATTTTTGCCGAGCTTACAGAAGTTTGGTTTTGGCTTGGGTTTCTGAGCATTGGCAAGTGCGGAGTCGCTGAGCAGACAAGCCTGTAAGAACACAGACAGTATGGGGATATTACTTGCCAATGTCCTAGCTCAGTCCGGGCCGCGGCGGACAGGGACTGAGAGGGCTGCTTACTCCTACACCAAGCGCTCGCTAGCTCCTATTAACCTCTCGATCTGCTTCAGACGTTGTCGCAGTTTTGTTACTCCCTTTCAATGCAAGATTGACACTCGCCATTCGTACAGCATTTTCCCCACAACGTGTAGACACCCCGGTCAGTTCCAGAGATTGATCGGGAGACACGAGATCAGGGTTTCCAGCTCACAGAGACAGCGTTCCTGAATATATTTGACATTCCTGTCCTTTCAGTTTTAATTGAAATAATATGGTCACTAAAAGTGCTCAACTAATAATTATTCCGTTAAAATTTGCCGAAAGAAAATAAGACATCTGGTCGCTAAAGCTGCAACAGTACCTTTTATCTCTAAGACATCTGGTCGAACGTTTTTCGTCCGCTCCTGGTCAAGACAATTCTCAAGAATACCAATTGGTATTTCTTGCGAATTGTCCTGATGTGCGCAAGATGCAAAGCTTCGCCAAAAAGTGACCTTTTTAGTAAAGTGTAGGTTCCAAACGACTATGTGTGTTCCGTTCACGGCCAGAGTCCTTAATGATGGTCCGGTGACACCAATAAACACGCACACCCGTCTGTTCACCGGGATATATACATTTATTATGTGTCATTTAAAAGCCTTTCATGACGTGGGGTGGATTTAAAACAGATGTGTGTGTGTGACATTGATGAACATTTTCTGAAGTGATTGCGTTCTCATTGTTGAGGGTGAGGCTATTTGAAATAATTAACCTGTTGCTGTCACAATCACATAATGGAGAGGGGGCGCTATATCATTGCCCCCTGAATCTCTGCCTTATGTTGGAGGATTTAGTATCTCGGATTGGGATTATTATCCGTACCTGTAACTCTCTCACTGTTTGAACTCTGCTCTTTCTGCTGTTTTCAGGAAGCCCTGTCGGTTGTGAGTGACGATCAGTCCCTGTTTGACACCTCGTACGTGGCTGCACATCTCCCCAAAGCGGATATGACGGCTTCAGCTGCCGCCGACTATGGACAAACGCACAAAATCAATCCCTTGCCTCAACAAGAATGGATCAACCAGCCCGTCAGAGTTCACATCAAGAGGGAATACGACCATATTAACGGGTCCAGGTAACACCCTGTCAGGCAGTCTTTTCCCACCAAGGCAGATGCCACAGGCAGATCAGGGGTAGAAGTGCACCAAACAGTCGATCTGTTCAATTCAGCTCCACGCAACCTGTAATAATGCCCAACTGCCCCAATGCAATGCTTTGAATTCCCTAGCCCAGTCTCATCTCTGAAATACATCTCACCCAAGTGCGTTTGTATCAACTAGGCGTGCACTTGCATTGAGTTTACTTCGATTCGTTGCACGACAGAGCGTTATGAATTCTCCCATTGTATTTCTAACAAGGGCACACATATTTTGCACTTAATATCTTTGCATCTGATTACATATTATTGTAGAGAATACTCTGCGCGCTCTACCACACTTAACGCTTCAGTTTGATCCCTACAGTCCCCAAGTGTGTGGTGTAGTTCTGTTGGGAGGGATGTGGGGTTGGATTGTGACCTGCTCACGCTGTTCCCAAAGGTCACCTCTCCGTCAGCAAACATAGAGGGTCTTATTAACAAATACCCAGATGAAGATGCTTCCTAATCACAGCCGGGTGGATTTTGTCTTCCTTTAAAGGTGTAAAATGCCATCATTTATTGAGGGGATTCCGTTCGTCTCGAGCTCTCTTGAAACGTTTGGGGTGGGCCTTTTACACAACGGAGGGGATTTTTGGCCCAGCTTACAGATCGAGACACTCGTGCAGACCAAACCGGATGAGGACAACAGGACGTTAGTGAACCCGTTGGGTCTGGGAACATTTCGTCAGTTTTTATTGGTTCCAGATCCTTTAGAAATGAAATTCAAATCCTCAAATTGCACTGGGCAATTTGAACACACGTTCTCTGGATTCCTAGCCTAGTAATATAAACAGTCCCCACATTACCGAGTCCCGCCTCCGTAGGGTTGCAGTCAAACATGTGAAAAGCTCAGCCACATCTTGTCTCTTTTTGTTCTTCATTCCTCACTCCACCTCGCTCCTTTTAACAGTCTCTGTTAAACAAAACAAAAACATTGGGTTATGTGCATAGGGCAATGAAGCTGATTTTATCTGAATTACAGTCAGTTTTGTGTTTGGGTAAATGGAAAGTTGGTGGCGAGTGGCGTGAAGATTAAACGAAATCAACCCTTGGGAAATTTCATTCACATCTAACGCACCCTGGAAATCTTGCCCTTTTTCCTTCTGAAAATGCTTTGTATGTTGTATTCTATTCAATTGAACAATGGGATAATCTACCGTTGACGCTGTGTTCACACACACAGATGTGAAGTGAGTCACACGCTCTGGGGACTGATGCCCACATTTTCAGAGGAAGTTCGTTAAGGGCCGTCTGTTGTAGAGTAATCTGAGGAAATGAACAAAGGTGGGGGGGGGGGATGAGGAGAGCGAACTGCGGCACCTGTGTCTCTCTGTACCTTCCTCGCTCTGACGCCTGTCTCCTTCGCCCCCGACAGGGATTCACCTGTAGACTGCAGCGTGGCTAAGTGCAATAAGCTGGTGAGTGGCACCGACAACAACCCCATGAGTTACGGCAGTTACATGGACGAGAAGAACGGACCTCCCCCGCCCAATATGACCACCAACGAGAGGAGAGTGATCGTGCCGGCAGGTAACTGCAGGATAGGTAGCAAATGTAGTCTCTCAGGCCAGATGGAGGCCTTACCACCAATGGAGGTCTCTCACAAGTTCCCCCCTCGCCCCCGCCCCCACCTCCCTCCCCTTTCCCCGCGTGCCCCTTTCTCAGTTTTGCTCTAATTACACCAAGGTGAAATATCAGTGATAACACTCGACCGCATCTCTAAAGCTCACTGATTTTGATCCAATTATGCACTCAATTTCCATTACCAGAAATTAGCCGACTGGCTCGCATACATCTGGATTGAGTCAAGCGGCTGGTGGGAGCTAAGCCTCAGTATTAACTGCGTACAGAATCGGCACTGTCCCTTTAACGAGAACAACGTGTGGATTGGAGAGTTTAGTGTTGTGCAGTCGGTGCGGTTTATGCAGGATTCTGGATGAGTTCTTTAAATGGCTGGTGTTTCGCAGATCCGACTCTTTGGAGCCAGGAACACGTCAGACAGTGGCTGGAGTGGGCCATCAAGGAATACGGGCTGCTGGAGATCGACACGGCTCTCTTTCACAACACGGACGGCAAGGAGCTCTGTAAAATGAACAAGGAAGACTTTCTCCGCCTAACCTCCCTCTACAATGCTGAAGTCCTGCTCTCACATCTAAATTACCTCAGGGAAAGTAAGTAAGAGTGATTCCAGCTCTCACCATCAGTCTAACTAGCAGTGTCAGCGAGTCGGGGCTGCTTGTATCGGTGCATTAGAGTTAAAATTTCACTCGAAGTGATGGTAACTTGTCCTGGACCCCATCAGTTGCAGAGAAAGTTTAGCCTAGCAAGTTCTTTGTTGCCAATACTCCCCAAAGCAATTGTATTCAACTAATTAGAAAAAAAAAGCATTTCACAAACACGTCTTGTGTGGTCTCGTTCTGAAATGGCTGTAGCTTTCAAATATGATGCTTTGCTAATGTCAGTACACATTGCAAAATGTAGTGAAGCTCGTGTCTGTGGATAAACCAATAGGTTTCGATCTTGTTCAGAAATTGAATCATTAGACAGTATGGCGGGGAGGCAGTACCGTACATTCATTTTATGGCCAAAACCTGGATGTGTTTGTGTTCAGGGCCAGGTGTGGGTTTCCCGGCTACTTACAGTTTCATTGTTGTAACTGTTTGAACAGGCTGCTTTCTATTTTCATCTGATGTATGAGGAACAGAGTGGAATTGATTACAGCAAATGCTGGACTGTTGGATTTCTGTTCTAATGTGATAAATTAAAACTGCGCCGTTTATTTCTAAGCTGTCGCTTCTGTTAGACTGTACACTGCATCCAGTGTGAGACAATGCATTTTCCTGTACTATAAAACTAACAATTTCTTTCAGTTAAATGCAATATAACAATTATAATTAAACGACTGAGCTACATTAACTGGATTAGGGAATAAGTTGATCTGTTACGCCCAGCCATTGCACTCGCTTTATTTTTTCTGTAACAAACACACCTCCCATAGCCAGTCTTTTCTTGCTTCTAGTAAGATCGTTTGGCCCATCGATTCTCGTCGCCGTTGAATTTGCTCACGGCTGACCCTTTATCTCGACAACCCATTTCCGCCCTCTCCCCATCCTCCCTGACCCTTTACTGTTTAAAAACTTCCCTATCTATTACTTGAGTATGTTCAGATGCTGCAAGCTCTGACAGCCCGGCTGTACCATTTGATTTGATTTAATATTGTCACATGGACCTAGGTACAGTGAAAGGTTTTTACTTTCCGTGCAAATCATGCAATGTATAGTGCATTAAGATAACCAAACAGAGTGAATATTTCGCCGTTCAACGCCTCAAGTTGGTTTCAGTGACTCGGAACTTGTCAGACAACAATCTCGTTGCAAATAGCGGCTGCATTGTAAATTTTTGAGGGAAGGTGAGATTTCCCGGTGGCAGCTAGGATTTTGAAAATGAGTCTGATTTCTTGCTGCTTCCTCAAGTCCTGAACTCGGGCTAACTGGAGCCAAAAGGGGGCACTTTTCCGGGGGGGTTGGTTTTAATGGAGTTGGAACTGGGGTCGAAGAAATGAAAAGGGGGCTGTTTAGACTAGCCTCGACATTCTCGAGTTCCAGCACATGTATAAAATCCTGCTTGATTTTAGTTGAGCCTTATGGTTAGCTAGCCACTGCGACTCTTCTCGCTCCTTCTCGTATTGCTTTGGCCCATACAATGTAAGGTTACTTGCTGAACTGTAATAAAATGTGGCTAAGTGTGTGAGCGCAATGGGGAGTCACTCCGATCCGTCGTTCTCTGCTCCCAATGGATCCCACTCCAGTTGTTCAGCTCGGGATGTTCTGGAGCTCAATCCGCCTGATCTTAAAATTCGAATGCTTTCGAGTTTCGAAGCAAACACACCCAAGATAGAAGCGATTCGTCTCCAGATGTGGAATATTAGTCTAAAGAGTGGGTCTCACATATGGCACCCTCCTTTTCTGGGTCAGAGGGGCGAGAAGACCCGGAATTGCTGGGTGTTTGAGGTTGCGAGTCGGTGGTTTGTTAAAAGCTTTTGAGACCAATTTTTCATGTTAAAGACAATCTCCCGCGCCGGCTTGTTCTCCATATCAACCCGTGGAAATTTAATAATGATGTGGGTTTGCGGGCTGGGGCTTTCTAATAGAATTGCAGCCCATGCCTCTGGAAATCGACGTCACAGATCTGAGGGCAATCGGGTTGGAGATTGTTAAACTTTCCTTTCGTGTTACTAACTACTCTGAGCTGAATCGCTCTGCAGTGAGGCCTCTGCTCTGATGTTTGTGTCTCAATCAATAACCCGGACAAGAATGAGAGGATTCATTCTCAGGGTGTCTGTAAAATTTACAACAAAAAGAGATTGGAGCTTGTTGTGGGCTTTGAGAGGTTTAAGATGTGAAAATATCTCTAACCGTCAGCCTTGCCACATAACTCCCGTTACACGATGTGACACATTATGGGGAAGCAGACAAGGGAACAGAGAGATTAACACCCGAAGTAGGCATTCCCAAAATAAACCTGGTCTTGCTGAAGTGGGTTTGGATTTTGTTAGCTGTTTATTCTGAGCAGAGGAGACAGTTTTCTGGTTAAGAAGGTTAGTAAAATTCCAGTTTGGCCTCAGTCCCTTTTGTTAGTGCCGACGCCTATAGACAATTGCTACCGTCAAATTACGAGTTGACCTCCCCGCTTCCCTTCCCTATGCTCCTCCCAACACATACACACATGTATCATGCATACACACGCACCTATCAAACACACACAAACAGCGAGACACATTTACAATTGTACAAATTCACACATAAACGCGCACTCACATGGAGTTGATTAATGCCATTATAGCGGCATTTAACATCTAATCCAGTGAAATCTTTTAAACTATTGCAGAGGTTAAGAACAGAATGACATTTTAAATCCATACAAAATAGTGTAAAACGTTAAACCAACATGAAACAAAAAAAAATTGGAACTGTTTTATAAACGTTATTGTAATATCCAAACTAACATTTAATGTCAGAAATTTATTTCTAACGTCCCCATGTTACAAACTCTCCCTTGGCCAATGCATGTATGTGATTATTTGCAAAGTTCACGGTTCTGGGTTCCCTGCATGAATTTTTCACCTTATCCTGACTGTTTAAGCAACACGTGGCCTCCTCCTCTGTCCTGCTGTTTGCCGTCGATTTCGTTGCAATTTCAAGTGTAAAATGGAATTTATTAATCTGAGAAGTATTGAGAACCTCCCAGCTTTACCGCTGTATCTATCTTTCCACAAATCGACTGAGATAACGTGTAGTGTACGGCATGGAAGCAGAGAAGACAAGAGTAATGGATGGGAGGGGAAATAATAAAGTAAATAATAACAGGATTATTTCATTGAGACTTTCAGGGCCACGTCTGCAGGGTTGGCCTTCTAGCCGAACGAGATGTGGGGGAAATAGGCAGAACAACAGAGCTGCATTCCCCATCTACCCACCCACACACACCCACCCACACCGGGGGTGCTGCCTGTATTGTACGGGAAACGACCTCACATATACCCTCCATATGTTTTTTTCAATGCCCTGCCTGTGCCTCAAACAGCTACAGTTCCACATGAACACTCCTTAACTCCAGTATGTGGTTCTATTAATAAATAAGACGCTGCTGTTTCTGCCAAACTGTGTCTCAGGTGTCCCAGGGTATGAGCGACTTTAAGTGAGACCAGCTGCTCACCCTCTCCATTGTATTCACTGCAAAGGTGACTGTGTTTCGCCTTATTACTGGTGCCCCACGTTGGTTAAAAGCATTGAAGGCCTGAGGCAGAGTATTTATAAAATATAATGAAATCTAGTGCTTTTCGGGATTAAATATTTGCTGAATTGATACTTGATCCGAGGGTGAGAATTTGGGTTTTAATCCATGCAATTTCCTAAATCATAAATAAAACAAAGAACTGCTTGCACTGGAGATCTGAATCCCCTTAAAACAGAAATAGCTGGAGACACTTAGCATGTCCAGCAGTATCGGATAGAACCGAAAAAAAAGTTGACATTTGGAGTTCAGTGTCTCTTCTTCAGAACTGTCAGCAGATGGGACAGGGTGGTATTTATACTGATGACAGAGGTGAGTAGGGGAAGGAGTGAGTAGAACACATGGGGTAGGTGCCCAAAGGAGAGGCAAACAAAGGGGTTGCTGATGATAAACTGGGAGGGAGGTAAATGCTGATTGGGTGTTAATCAGAATGTGAACAGTAAGAAATGGGTGTTGTGCTGGAAGCACCCCACACGGAATGGGACCTAGAGTCATGAAGGTAGGGCACTGAACAGAGCGGACTGTGTTCATGTTCTGAAATTGTTAAACTTGATATTGAGTCCTGAAAACTGTAAATTACCTGAGTGGAAGACAAGATGTTTCTCTTCCAGTTCATGTTGAGCTTCTCTGGAGTACTCCATTTATCTCTCTCTCAACTTATCATCAGCAATCAGTTCATTTGCCTCTCCTTCTTTCTTTCTACTTCTCCATGTATTCTATTTCCTCCTTCCCCTCACTCCACTCCCCATCATCAGCATAAATACTGCCATTTACAGCTGCAATCAGTTCTGAAGAAGGGTCATTGGATTCCATTCAGTAGCTCCGTTTTTCTCTCTATAGATGTTACCAGGCTTGTTGAGGTTCTCCAGCACTTACTGTTTTCATTCCTAAGCTTTAAATACATTGTAATTGGGCTACTTCTGTGAGAAGTAACTAGGATATGCTGTTAGGTTTCAGTTTATTTAGTATTATTGCAAATGGATGAACTTCACTGTTAAATGCCAGATTAATTCCTTGATAAACCCTAAAAGTCTCCATGGGTGTTCTGAGACAATTCCTTTATTAAGCTGTGTTCCTAACCTGAGGGATATTTAACCTTACATCACAAAAAGGCTCAGTGAATATTGTACTGTCAGCAATAGTCTCCACTGCAGTATGAAATATTTAAGCAAAAATCATTATAGTCATACACTTCTGAGAAGATCTAAGGTAAAAACTCTGGGCCAGCCAAGTCCTCAGGGCTCCAAATAGGAGCTCTACTCAATAGAATGAATGTATTCCCCTTAAAACTAAAAAAATCTCAAAAGAGAGAGGTTAATTCAACAGGCCAGGATCATAACGTTTCACATCTGGTGCTGTTAATAATATTATTCTGGTTGTTCTTACTGCAAATATAATACAACAGAGGCTACTGTTTGGTTGGTTGATTTAATTTAAAGTAGGAAAGATTTTATAACATTATTTTAATCAAAAATTTAGATATGGTATCCTTCAATTCAAAATGCATCATAGAATTATGTGAAATATTGAACCACAGAAATATGACATTGAGGCAAAACAAGATCTGAGCCAATGGTTTTGCTGCACAGCTGCTTCTTCCACTTCACCTCACCCTGACATCATATCCTTATATTTCATTTACCTCTTATGCACTTCCCTAGTTCCTCCTTGTCATCACCAGGAAACGTTTTTATTTACCTGGACATGATGTTCTTGCGATAAATATAACGTAGTTATTGAGTGTTCCTTTCTCTCCCACATGAAGACCTGCCTCTCTCAGTAAATTCTTATTCACTAAACAGATGGCAGCTCCCGACCTCAAATCCATTTTGGAATGAGAATTATTACTGCCCCCATGCTAAAGCTCTTCCACAACTCCTCCTCACTTCAGCTGTGCCAACTTTCCCTGATAGTTGTTGACTCACTTACTGTTTTAGATGCATTTTCTAAATCTGACAGAAAACATCCCAAAATCCCACGGCTTTGACTCTCTCATGTACTTATCCTTCCAAGTCCACATACCATAACACACAGCATATTTCAATTGTATTTCGACATTAAAAATATTTCAAAACATTAAATGAAACGTAGACATATATGGATGCCCCATACCCTTATACACTGATTTTTTTTTAGTTCAAGTCATTATTGGCTGATAAATATTTATTAGAAGAGTATAAGATACCTAAAAAATTGCACTCAATAACGAATCATAGAATCTATGCAGACCATTCGACCCACTGAGCCCACACCGATCCTCCGAAGAGCATCCCATCCATACCCACCCCCTACCTTGTCCCTGTAGCTCTGCATTTTTCCCATGGCCAATTCACCTAACTTGCACATCTTTGGAAGAAGATAAGTACATATTTGATAAGGGAATGTCATAGGGCTATGAGGTTAGCACGAGAGTAAATCTCATTGTTTCAAAGAGCTGCTGAAAGCAAGATGGGCTGATTGGTCTTCTTATGTGCTCCCATGTACATTGTGATCACCATGTTGTTGGTCAGTGAGTATTTTGTCCCTTAAATGTTGAAACATCTTGCCTTTTTAAGCAGTTATTTTTCCACTTTGTTATTCATCAATCAAATTCTGTTTTACCTCCACTGCATTGTAAGCAAAAAAAGCGACCTTATTCTCTTAAAATGAATTCTCCAACAAATGATAACCAAGACATATCCACACTCTTCCATTATATAGACTGCAAACTAATATGAAAAACATATTAAGCATGTTAAAAATTGATGGATCATGGAAATAAAATGCTATTTATCAATCCCACTTTTCAATTATAACAATAAATTCCCAACTTGAGACCGATACCGTCCAACCAAAAATCTTATTCTACAATTCCTAATAGCTAAGGTGTGGATCCATGATCACAGCCATTATAATCTCGGTCTCCGTCCTGTTAAGGGCCATGAAGTTCCACACTTTGTTCTATCTGATATCACTTTTGTGAGTTTGTCACTTGATCTCAAATCTACCCATCACTTTGTATTCGTTGAATCTATTCTCCTCTCCATATAAAATTTGCCTCAGCCAGCTCAATGGTCGAGGAGGTTTACTCAACTGATTCCTGGAAAGAATGGATTGTCTTATGAGGGTAGAGTGGACAGACTTGGCTTATTTAGGCCTGTTTCTGAAGTTTAGAAGAATGAGGGGGTGAGTTGTTTGAAGTGTATAAGATCCTGAATGGTCTTGAGAAGGTGAATGTGGAAAGGATGCTTTTTCTCCTGCGTTAGTCAGAATAAGGAGACACTGTTTTAAAATTAAGGGTTGCCCTTTTGGAGAAAGATCAGAAGCTTTTCTCTCAGATGGCTGTGTAAGTGTGGAACTTTCTGTCTCAGATGATGGTGGTAGTAGAGTCATTGGATATTTATGAAGAGCAGGTAGTTAGATTCTTGTTAGGCAAGAGAGTGGGGGTTATTGGAGGTGGATGGGAATGGAGAATTTGTAAAGAAAATAGATCAACCATGATCATATTGAATAATGGAGCAGGATTGAAGGATTATATGTTTGATTCCTGCTCTTATTTCATTTGTTCCTATATACCCCTGGTCTGACTTCTCCTTCCTATCGTTCACTCCGTCATTGAACTTTGGACGACTCAATGTTCTTAACGCTGCTGTTCATGGCTACTGCACTAGATAATTGAAAAGAACACATAGCAGTGTGGATGAGACATCCAAGTTGTTTGAATAAAATGTTTGAGAGATTCAATTCCAAATTATGCTATTTAAAGAGTGGAAGAATCAGGATCGGAGCTTTTTTATAAAATAGAAAGGAAATTAAGGGTTACAAGCTAAATTCTAACTACAAATTGGTATGGAAACCGAACCACTGACTCAGAATACTTGAAACTATTTTAATGCGCTGAAGCATATTTTAAAATTATTTTTCCTATTACCGAAGGTCAAATTTAATTATTTGCTTCTGTAGTTTCATGTTTTGGCCTGGGTTAGGCTTTTATTAGACCCGTATCTCCTCCATTACAAACACTTCCTACTTCACCTTCATATTTTGTCTACCTTTGCCTTTCCCTGAACTCATTTGCCACTGAAATTTGCACTTATGCCTTTGCAATGTTAAGAGTTTACTATTCCAGTGTTCTGGCTGGCCCCATCACCGTGTATTCTCCGTAAACTTGATACTATTCAAAATTCTACTGCTTGTATCTTAACTGGTGTCAAGTTCAGGTTGCCTTTCACCACTTTCTTGCTGACCTGTATTAGTTGCCAGTCTGGCAACACTTAAATTTTAACATCATCCACTCATTCTCAAATCCCTCTGCAGTATTGCTAGGAGGTTTTACAGTTCTGTAGGTTGCACCATGCTTCCAAGTTAAAAGCTATGCATTCACCTTCCATTCCAGGACTTGTTGGCAATGGATGGAATGCTCATGCTGTGGTTCAATAGGTTGATAATGAGTTTGCCAACACTTGCCCATTATTGCCCAAATTGGGAGAAAGTGTATGTGCAGATAATAAATCTGCCTCATCCTCTGGATCTCTGTAACCTCTTGCCTGATACCTCTGAACTCCTACAATTCGCGTCTCTTGTGCATCCTTTTACTTGGATAAAAGTTCGGCACAACATCATGGGCCGAAGGGCCTGTACTGTGCTGTACTTTTCTATGCTCTATGTTCTATGTTCTATCCCAATTTTTCATTGTTCCACTGCCAGTGGCTAGAGCTTCGGCTGTCTGGCTCTATGAATGTTTGTTGCTCTAAAATTCCCTTCCTAAGCTTCTTCACTTCTCTCGCCTTGTTTCAGAAGCTTCTTAAACCTACCTCTTTGATTAAGCCTCTTGGTCACAGCTCCTAACACATCATTATATTGTTTTATAACACTCCTGAAGTACTTTGAGATGGTTTGCTACATTAAAAATACTAAATATAATGCAAATACAATATAATAAATATACCAATATAACATTGGTATACAATGTAATACAATATAATAAATACAATATAATAAATATACCAATAAATATAACAATGAACATTATCACAGCGTATAAAATATTCCAAATTGATTCAAATTCAAATTGAGAAATGTTATTGTGTGCTTTTATACAGTTAGCTCATCTGTTTTTGATGAAATGTTCTTATAATAGTTTTAAATGCATTAATGATGCCCCTAAAGACATTTCATGCAATGGCTTTAAATATTTTTTACCTCAAAAATACAGTGCTGCTAGCTTGGGGTTAATTTGATGGAAAAGTGAAAACGGGTGCTTAAAGGGTCCTGTGCTAATAAGATACACCTAGTTTGGAATTCTAGTTTTAGCACATGGTTTTTGTTCTAACTGCTGATTGCCATAATTTGAAATTGCCTGGAGGTGTTAATTCAAACCCTTGCAGGTTTAGCAAAAGATGCAGTTTTTGTGCAGCTACATATGTGATTGGGCTGGTTGATATGCAGTAGCAGGTGTTGTGGCGCAGTGACAGTGTCCCCATCTCTAGGTCAGAAGGTCTGACTTTAAGTCCCAGCTGCTCCAGGGATCTGTCATAATATGTCTGAGCAGGTTGATTAAAAGTGGTAGGCTTTAGGATACTAAGGAAGTGAGTGAGAAGACACATTTATGCTGTCAGTTTTGATAATGGACATCTCAGTGGATTAGAACTTGTGGATGGGAGATCTCCTGTACCAAAAATCCACTTTCATGCACTGTCTCCTTTTCTACTGTCTTGCAGCAGATTAGAACAGCACTGAATAATTTACAGATGACATTCTTAGACATTCGCAAACTAAACATTGATAAATAGTTGGTGAAGTCACAAATGAGCCCCTTTATAACCATGGTAAAAGTCAGCTACTCCTCCTCATTCTTCTAGACCACTCTTTCCACATCCAAATGCACAAACCTGGTTCATTTTTAACTGTCTAATTGTAGTCAGAGAATCATCTGCAATGATTTCCCTTTCAGCTCCCTGAACTCTACATGTTGTGTCCCACAAGGAATTATTATTGTGTTCTTCCTATTCCTTACTTACATGCTGCCTCTTGGCAGCAACTTCCCAATACATAATGTCAGTTTTCACATGATGTTGAACCAGCTGAATCTCACCATCGCTCGTCTCAACTTTTTCTGAAATTATCAGACTGCTTGGCCATCATCCATTACTGGATAAACAGAAATTTCCTTCAATTAAACGCTAAGAAAATCAAAGCCATTGTCTTTGCTCCATGCTACAAACTGCTCCATAACCACTAACTTTATTCCTCTCTCTGACATTTTTCTGAGCCTGAACCAGACGGTTGGAGCCTTCAGCTTTTAAATTAATTTCTGACCCGCATCCATGGCATTGCTACCACTGCATATTTCCATCTTTGTAACATTCTCACAATCTGCCCTTCCCAGCCTGTCAAAAACCCTCCAGCATGATTATAACTTCTAGACATGATTATTCCAGCACAATCCTTCCACATTCTATCCTCCAAAAAATTGATATCACTCCACATTCTGCTGCCTATATTCATACTTCCATCAAAACTCACTCACTTACCACCTCTGTGGTCACAGGTTAACCAATGCCTCAATATTAAAACTGTCTTCCTTGTTTCCAAATCCATTCATGCCTTCAACTCTTTCTATGGTGGTTATCTCCTCCAACCTCACAACTCTTCAAGATAGCTGTGTTCCTTTAATTCACACCAAAAACTCTCTATCCCACATTTCTTCGTTAAGATACTTGTTCAAACCTATGGCTTTAACCAAGTTTTTAGACATTTGCCAGAAAATTTCCATCTGTGAGTTAGTCATATAATTTGCTATGACACACTTGGCATCTTTTATTATATTAAAGATACGATACAAAACAGGGTTTCTCAGAAAGTCTCCTGATGAGCTTCACAGGTCTTCTTCAAACATTCAGTAATAAGTGAACATTAAAATATGACAACCTTTTAAGCAGTGCTTAGAATTCTTTGCAATGACCTGTTTACTCTTGGTCAGCTAATTGCTGTTATAAGATGTTATGAAATGATGTGTTCTGGAAGCTGGTTCTTTAAGAAGTGCTATCAAGCATTTTAATTGTCAGTCAGTCTCGTAATGATTCTCTGTGATCGGTGCTGGCTTCAATTCTTTCACCAAGATGGCACAAGAAGGTCTTGCACTGAAAGCAGAATCAACCTTCACTGCAGCCCAAGGTTGCACCTTTTCCTTTGTTAGCTCCAAAAGTTAGTTGATTTTCTTTTAGCTTTTCCCATGGTGTGCGGGGTTTCCTCAGTTGAGCACCCTGCATTTCTTGACTTTTTTGATTTAAGCTTTATTGTCACGTGTATTCATGTGCAAAAGTACAGGAATACAGTGAAAAGTGTACAATGTTGTCACAAACAACGCCATCTTAGGTACGAAGACAGCTAGGTACAAGTAGTAACGAGGAGAAACCAAGTTATAAGTAAAGCATTACCGTTGTTCTTGATATAAGTAGAAAAGTAAATGAATAAAGTTTCATTTCAACTATTGTTATAGATTTTGTGGGTGTTTTACTGCTGGATATTCTTCCTGTTACTACTTATCAGTGCCTAAAGTATTTTGTCAGAGATGATCTCAGACATAACGCAAACTTGACATTATTATTAAGTTAGACTGCCTGAAAAGTAATTTAATATATTCAGAAGGGCAGATAATTCATTGTCAGCATTACATCAGGACTGAGGCACATCTTATGAATGTATTTCTAAAATTTAGGTTGGTCTCTGCAATCTAAATGGTGCATTTCTCTAGATCACCTGGTGAGCTACAGGGCAGAGAATGGGCTGAAATTAACAAAAAGGGTCTCTGGACTCAAACCCTTAACTGTGTTTTCTCTCTACGGATGCCGTCAGATCTGCTGAGTTTCTCCAGTGTTTTCTGATTTTGTTTGTTTCAGATGACCAACATCCACAGTTTTGTTTTGTTTTATTACAGAAGGGGATGACTTATCAAAAGTTGCTGTGAACAACTTTTTCTCTTCTCAATAGTCTTCTGATAGGCTAGTTAGGCCACTTTACTTATTGCATGACAACTTAGAAACAATTTTATAAAAGATGCATTCAAAAGACTATGAACCTAGTTCATTCTAATGAAAAAGAAACAAAGAAATAATCAATATACAGAAGGTCAGAATGATAAATAAATGAACCATGAATTCGAAAGACTTGTCCTTTTCACATATTTTGATTTCACATATTGATTTATGAATGTGTGAGTCACACTCCCCCTTCTGGACAAATTTAGGAGTTAGACTGGAAAATCAACAATAGCGAATTCAGACTTCATGTCTTGAAGCTATTTCACCATCCACTGGGAATCGAGCCTAGACAAACTGAATCTTCCATCTGCAGCAGACGAATGTTCATGTTTGGAACTGAGGCAGTGGGTGAGGCACATTTAATCTCTGGATTGTTGCATTCACAGATTTTAATGCTATGTAAGTATTCCAGATACAGCCCAGTACGACTCCCCATGTTTCCTCCTTACTGTAGCTCACCTCCAGAGGGCCAATCCAAAATAGCATTGCCCATGGTCAGTGTCTGGCTTCTTACCAGTGGATGCTGAAGGATTTATGTTGAAAAATATGGCCTCGCAATGAACTATAAAAATTAAATAAGTGTTTAAGAGACAGTAGTAAGATAAGGGTGTGAACAACGAATCACACTTTCATTGATTGTATAGTCAGTTCCATTCCCAAGATCCTGAAACAAAATATGAAACAAAACCCATTCCAGCCACAGAGTTATAGTTTAATTCTACTGTGTAAATAACTCTTCATTGTGATTGTAATATACTAAGAAAATAGTTGAATCTAGAGACTATTGTAGTAGATTCTCAACTCTGTCGCAGCTGAATGAACTGTAAATGATACAACATGGAGGCATAATGATGCACAACGAACTGTGGGGATCTAACGTTTAGATAGGAGTTTCTGATGGGTTTGATATATTATGGCCATCCCCTGGGGAAATGTGATGATGAATAAAACAACATTTCTATTCAGGACAGATTCAAGAGTGGACAAGGGAGTAAATATCCCTGTTGACCATGTGTGGTGATTAACTTTGTCAGTTGGATTTTGTGTTAGGTGGTAACAAGCAGACCAGCTATGTCAGGTTGTAGCAGAAATGATGTTGGTGCACTGTGCAGTGATAACAACAATTACCCTGATCTTTCCAGAACTTCAGTTCAGGAGAACATGTTTTTTTGTTTGCTTTTGAAATGAAGCATTTTTCTTCCCATTCACCTGCGTTTTTATCATAGGGAAGGGCATGTATACTAAAAAAAAGTTGTCTGTCATTCCTACGTGTCTAAGGTGAGATACTATTATGAAATAAGATAGAAATATAGAAAATATAGAAAATAGGAACAGAATTAGATCATGTAGTCCTTTAGGCTTGCTTTGTCATTATTATTAGTATGGATGAGCATCCAACTCAGTCCCCATTCCCATTTTCTCCCCATACCCTTTGATCCGTTTAGCCCTAAATACTATAACTAACTCATTCTTGAAACCATTCAATATTTTGGCCCCAATGTTCTGTGGCAGAGAATTCCACAGGCTCATCAATCTCTGGGTGAAGAAATTTCTCCTCATCTCAGTACTAAATTACCTCCTCCTTATCCTTAAACTGTGAACCCTGGTTCTAATCTCCCCAGTCATTGGAAACATCCTTCCCATGTTTACCCTGTCTAATCCTATTAGAATTTTATACGTTTCTACGAGATTACCACTCCTGCTTCTCAATTCTAATGAATGCAGTCCTAACTGATCCTGTCTCTCTTCATATGTCAGCCCTGCCATCCTAGGAATCAGTCTGATAAACATTTGTTACACTGTGTCCAAAGCCAAAATATCCTCCCGCAGATAAGGAGACCAAAACTGCACACAATTCTCCAGGTATGGTCTCACCAAGGCCCTATACAATTGCAGCATTATATCCTTGCTTCTGTGCTGGAATCCTCTCACTATGAAGACCAACATACCATTTGCCTTCTTCACCGCCTGTTGCACCTGCATGCTTACCTTCAACGACTGGTGCACAAGGACACAGAGGTCTCCTCCTTTCCCAATCTATGACCATTCAAATAATAATCCACCTTCATATTTTGCAACCAAATGAATAATCTCATATTTATCTACAGCGTGCAAATTAATTGACCCAGTGGTAACTCTCATATTGGCAAAGTACACTGTGCTCTCTCATTTTAACTCCTGTAAGAAAAATTTGTGATTTTATTGTATCCATAATACCAAGTGAACCTGATTTACAAAGAGACAGAGATAGTAGGAACTGCAGATGCTGGAGAATCTGAGATAACAAGGTGTAGAGCTAGATGAACACAACAGGCCAAGCAGTGTCAAAGGAGCAGGAAGGCTGACATTTCGGGCCTAGACCCTTCTTCAGAAAAATTGCAAAGAGACAACTTAGTTAGGAAAATAAATAGGATACAAGATTAGGGTTTGGGAGATAGGGATTGTTTAAATTGGTATAAACATGTTTCTTTCTTGGCATTGGGAACTTGTCAGATGTTTGTGCTGGACTGATATAACAAACCTGGAACTGAAAGTAATTTGAATGAAGGCTGAACAACAGCACAGAGAAATTCAATGGAATTCTCTACCTATTTCAAAAGCTATTTTCTAATCAACTTGTTCAGAGATGTGGTGACCCACCTCTGGAGGAGCTGGGACTTGAACTCAGGCATACCTGGCTCAGACTTAGGGACACTAACACTGCACCACACAAGCCTCATATTTAGCTTGGTTCATTTCTTTGGTAGTCCTTTCAATTCGGAGTTGGAAGATCAGCAGGTTCATGCAACAATCTAGAACACAGTCTATGCTGACAGATTTCCAGAAGCCCTTTGACAGGGGTGGGGGCACACAAGAGACTGCTAAATATAATAAGAGCCCATGGTGTTAGGGACAAGTGACCATCATGGATAGAGGATTGGCTGACTGGCAGAAGGTAGAGAGTGGGGATAAAAGGATCTTTTTCAGGATAGCAACTGGTAATTAATGGAGTTCTACAGGGATTGATGTTGGGACCACACTATTCATGTTACGCATTAACAACCTGGATGAAGGAACTGAGGGCATTGTTGCTAAGTTTGCAGGTGATGAAACGATGGGTAGAGGGACAGGTAGTGATGAGGAAGCAGGGAGGCTGCAGAAACACTTGGACAGGCTAAGAGCATGGGCAAGAAAGTGGCAGATGGAATACAATGTGGGAAAGTGTCAGTTTATGCATGTTTGCAGGAAGAATAGAGGTGTAGACTATTTTCTAAATGGGCAAAGGCTTCGAAGTTTGAAGAATAAAAGGACTTGGAAGTCCTGGTTCAAGATTCCCTTAAGGTGAACATTCAGGTTGAGTTGGCAGTTAGGAAGCCAAATGCAATGTAGCATTCATTTCAAGAGGGCTAGACTACAGAGAAGAGATGTACTGTTGAGGCTGCTTAAGGTTCTGGTCAGACTACATTCTGAATATTGTGAGCAGTTTTGGGTATGTAAGAAAAGATGTGCTGGCATTGGAGGGAGTCCAGAGGAAGTTTACAAGATCCTGGCGACGAAGGGCTTGTCAGATGAAGAGTGGTTGAGACCTCTGGATCTGGGCTCAATAAAGTTCAGGGGGATGGGGGCGGCGGGAGTGGTCTCATTGAAACTTACAGAATACTGAGAGGCCTGGATAGACTGGATGGGGAGAAGATGTTTCCACTTGTGAGAGAGACTAGAACCTATGGGAAATTTCTTCATCCAGAGGGTAGTGAATTGATAGAATTCATTGCTGCAGAAGGCTGTGGATACATTGAATGCATTTAAGATGCAGATCGATAGATTCTTGAGTAATAGGGAGAAGGCAGGAGAATGGGGTTGAGAAACTATGATCAAATGGCAAAGCAGACCTGATGGACCAAATGGCTTAATACTGCTTCTCTATCTTATGGTGTATGGTCTAACAGATTGAGAGATCAATACAAGAAAGCGCGACATTGTTGAAAATATTCTTTTTCAACTGAACTGCTAAATGCTGCCTCTTTGTCCGTACCACTAAGTGGAGCAAAGCAGATAGTTTTTCCAATGGCCTAATTTACGAGAATTCCTAATCCCATATCAGTAAAAGCAATGAATAGGAAGAGGTTGAAATTAATTCTTGTCAGTAGCAGTTACTTGGTTGAATAACAGATCCTCAGTAGAATTTATGTGGTCAGGGCTCTTGTGGTGCAGTGGCAATATACAAAACCTTTGAGTTTGCAAACCTGGGTTTAAGCCCCACTAGTTTCTGAAGTGTGCATAACAACATCTCTGAACTCATTGGCTCAAAACAATATCTAAACAAATCCTCAGCCCATTCTATGACAGCCTTTTTTTGTTGCATTGACTTGAACTTAACATTGTGTGAAATAGGTTATCAATTTGCCGTGGGCTAATTCAATGAGAAGAGACTAACTTCAGCATTTTAATTGTTTGTTTGTATGATATTCCTCTTCTGCAAAATATTTATGGAAACGACTGTCAAGTATGTATTGGAAAAGTAATTCCTTGGCTATGAGGCACTTTGTGACATTCAAAGTAAGTGCAGGATGCTCTGTTAATAAAACTTGTTTATTTCTATCTTGTAATCATTATTTTTAAGATGACAACATTGGTTTGCATAAAGCATCGAATCTTTGGTAGATTATAGTCAATTTCGTAGGTGATATATATCATGTTACATTGCTTGCCATTGCAATGCTGACTTGTCATTTGGAATACATGTTAATCAGGTAAAATTGTTTTTATTATTATTATTGAAGCTTTAAAGAAAGACAGATATACAGCTCTGTGGTTTTATTTTGTTGTCTGTTGAAGGACTGAGATAATTTTGATCTGTCAGTGATTACCTGTGTTGAATCAGCTGAGATACCCTTGATTTGAAAACACTGTGAAGTAGTTACTTGGTCGTGAGCTGCATTTTGTCATTGTGGGCTGGCCAGGATGATACCGTAAACAATTTGCATTCTGTTGTATGTTTGTTGTAGATCTTTAATTGACTGGTTGCAATATCTTCCATAGGTAGCTCTCCATTAAGCTATTCCACATCATCTCACACTGACCAATCAGCACGTCTCCCAGCCAAAGAAGGTTAGTTCAATTTGTTTCATTTAAATACTTTTATTTGTGATTTGAAAATAAACCAGAAACAACCTTCTGGTTCTAAAGGAGAATGCATTATCACTGTGTTAGAGATGATGTGCAATGTTTCATCAATGTCCACATGTTGCTTTGTTAAAACGCATCGCCAGTTAAAGAAAACTTCAGCAGAAGGTCGAAGGCACATGACCACTTCCAACATCTTCCTTTGTTCTCACTGTGATTAAGCCATAGGTTCACTGGGTTAGATCCTCAACTTAGCACTGAAGCAGTGATCACATATGACAATTAGCCTGCAAGAGTTACTTTGAAGCCTTTGCATAGCTCTACCCACTGGTGTGTGTGTTTATATATATAGAAGTAATTAGTCAGTTCTAGTCTTCTGTTTGAGTTGTTCAAGTCAGTTAATTTTGTCCTTACTGTTGGCAACCATGTGACTCAAGTAAGCCTGATGAAGAATTTCATCCTGAATCGTTGTGTTTCCTGCTCTTCGGATGCTCGTTGACCTTCTGTGCTTTCTAGCTCCACATTCATTGACTGTAGCTTCCAGCATCTGCAGACCTTACTGTTTCTAAGCCTGATGTCTCTTAGGAGGCATCTAAATCTCTTACCAAGTGTAATGTTGTTAACCAGCCTAATGTTTCTATAACTTGCTATTAGTTAACATCTGATAAGGTACTTCTCATTATTTCATATGTATATCTTCTGCCGAACACTTATTACTTGTAAATCATTCATTGCTTTATTCTAGTAAACCACATACACACCAATATTACAAGAGGGTTGGTGGAAGTAAAGGAGATACATAGCAGAGCCAAGTGCTGTCTTAGAGCAGCCATCACTCCAATTTGGTGTTGCTGGAACAAGGCTGTGAGTCAAACAATGGACAGTCAACACTTTAAGGGGGTAGAACTCCTCCTGAGATGCAAGCAGCAGTCCTGCATTAAAGCAGTTGGTACTGCTACCAGTATTAAATTGTCATGGGATTGTGGCCTGGTTCCTCCCTTGGGGGGAGGTGGAACCATAAAATCTTGTAAAATCTAGCATATGGAGTCATTGTGACACTGAAAAATGTCATTTGGACCAATGCAGTAATGTCTAGTCAGTACCGTTTCCCTGCAAGTATTCAAATTCCTTTTGAAATGATTAAACGTCTCCACTTCCACCATCATTGCAGCAACAAGCTCCAGGTCAATTCCTCTCACTGCTTAAAACTGTTCTTCCTCACATTTCCCCAAAATCATTTGCCCCAAATTCTAAATCTGTGTTGTCCCCATTCAGCAGCCCCCCGCCATCTGATCCTTGCACCTTCAGCTAATAGGCAAAGCTTTCCTTTGTCTACTTTCTCTCAACCTACCATAGCCTCTCATGCTTCTATCAAATCTCCTGTCAATCCCCTTCACTCCAGTGAGAACAGCCACATCTTCTCCACCCTAATTGTGTAGCTGGAATCTCTTATGCCTGAAACCATTCTGGTAAATCTTCCCTGCACCCTTTCATGAAATCCCTCATCCTTTCAAAAGTGTGGTGACAAGGACTAGACATAACATTGCACTTTCAGCTCAACTGGAGCTTTTCTGCATAACCTCCCTGTCACCTTGTTCATTACCTGCATTGTGAGGCCAATGATTCTTTATGCTTTGCTAATGACTCTCTCACAGTGTCATGCCATCTTCAAAGTTATACACATATGAACCCCCAGGTTCATTTGCCCCTGCGCACTTGCTAGCACTGTGTCATTAAGTATGTATTGGTTCTACCTAACATCAATCTGCATTGCCTAACTCCTCACTGTATTAAGCTCCACTTCTCACTTGTTTATCCATTCTGTGTCTTGTTTTATTTAAATCAACCTGTTCAAACATATTGTGAAACACGTCTGAGAACTTGAACTGGGGATCCTTGCTGAGAGTCATAGAGTCCTACAGCATGGAGACAGGCCCTTCAGCCCAAACTGGTCCATGCTGATCAAAATGTCCACGCACACTAAACCCATAAAAAATTCACGATGTTCCTCTTGTAATATTTCAGTTTCTTTTACTCCACTACTTGTTCCCAGCAGAAACCCATACAGACACGAGGAGAATGTGCACACTCCACACAATTGCCCAAGGCTCAAATCAAACCTGGGTCCTTGGCACTGTGAGGCAGCAGTGCTACTACTGAGCCACCATGCCGCCCATGAAGAGGTAGGGGTCTACCACTATGGTGTAAGACCATTATGTGCCTTATTTCATTACAAATGAAAATTGGGTGATTCCTTTTTATACGAACCAATTCATATAGTTTTATGCTTGTGTTGAGTTGAACGTCTTCCCAAAAGTTAACATCTTCTGTAATAGTTTATCTTTTCCCTCAATATGTAACCCTCTAACATTCTGCCTTTACTCACACAATCTGCAACTATTAATCCAAGATGGATATCATGTAAGCACTGCTTATGTTACCTTTTCTTATGGATCTTGATAAACTCTGTCCTGTAGGCCTTGAGATTGATATATAATTGAACAGCTACCATGCTTTGACATTCAATGGCAGTGCCATCACTGAATCCCCAACTATCAACATCTCTTGGGTAATAATTGACCTCAAATTTGATCTGGACCAGCCATATAAATATTACGGATATTACAGTAGGTCAGAGGCCAGGAATTCTGTGGTGGGTAATTCACCTCCTAACTCCCCGAAGCCTGTCCACCATTTAGGAGATATAAGTCATGAATGTGTATGGAATAATCTCTATTTGGCTAGATGAGTTGAGTTCGAGTAACATTCAAGAAGCCTGACACCATCCTGGACATTGCACTCTGCTAGATGAGAACCCAATCCAATATCATAAACGTTCAGCCCTTCCGCCACTGATGCATATTAGTAGCACTGTGTAACAGCTACAAACAACTCAGCAAGACTCCTTCAATAGCACCTTTCATACTCACACACCTCACCACCTAGAAAGACAAGGGCAGCAGATGCACGGGAGCAGCATCGCCTGCAAGTTCCCCTCCAACATCCTGACTTGGAACTATATAGCCATTCTTTCACTTCATTGGGATCTTGTTCCCTAACAGCATTGTAGATGCTCCTAGCCTCATGCATTACAGCAATTTAAGAAGGCAGCTCATCATCACTTTCTCCAGGGTGTTTAAGATTGGGCAATAGATGTTGGTCCAACCAGATATGTGTCATGTACCATGAAGAAGTGGAAAAAAAGGTCCATATCATGATCCTGGATGTACATACTTCTCTATATTAACAACACTAAACATTTGATTGTTTAATCAACATTAAATGTAAACATTTAAGTTGATCAACATTGATTCCCAGGCAGGAGGGTGTTAGTTGAAGTGATAGCCACCAAATGATGTGCAGCTTTGTTAATGAGCACTATTCTGAGTATTCTGGTTGGCAATCAATAGTTCACTATCCCTCCAGGCAGTTGTTGCTATTGTTGGCTTCAAATCCTGATGGTTCAGCTAAATATGGGCTAAGCTGGTGGTGCAGCTCAAGATCCCATTTTGGCCACCAGTGCACGGTTCATAATACTAGAGGTGGTCTCGGTGAAAATCATCCATACAAACTTCAAGGAACTAAAATTAAAATTAAATGAATGCCAGATGACAGAAAATTAGTAAGTTGAAAAATGTTTGATTGACTTTGATGCTGGAAGCTTGTGCAGTGGTAGTGTGCTTTAAAATAATTGAAAATATGGCCAATTGCTGCTTCCATACATATAGTCATAAGTCTCACAGCGCAGAAATAGATCCATTGGCCTACCATGTACATGCCTACTTTCAAATGCTAAACTATACTAATCCCATTTAGCTGCACTTGCTCCATTGCCTACTATGCCTTAGCATTTTAGGTGTCCATCCAAATGCAAATAGTTTACATTAGACCATATGTCGCCTTGGCAGAACATACAACAATGTGCATATTAGTTGGACTTGCCTTTCCACCTTTAAGTCTTAAATGTTTTTATTCCACAAGTATTGGAAAGGATAACCCAATAATGGCACAATAAGCAAAATGGGTATCTAAGACCTCAGTGAACCAGACAATAAACTATTCGTCCTCTTAATTAATCAAATTTAAGGAATGTAAAATTAAGAGCACAGAGTCTGAGAATGTGGTGTAAATTGTAGAGAGTAAATGTCAATAAAGGTACATAAATGCAGTGAAAGAAAGATTAGATTTAAGGGGAGAAAAAAAATGGACAAAAGGGAAAGAAAAACAAGATCAATGATATGTTTAACATCTCCAACAAAAAAAAACTAGAAGGAATGAGAGTCCATTCTTGTAATAGCTGATTTTCCATGCTAGAAAGGTTGATTCTCAGTATTGTCTATCATCTTAAGTGGTATTGTTAGTTTGTATGGACAGTGTAAAAATTACAGCAGCTTCATGAATTCTTAGCAAGGTACTGTCTTCACTCCATCAGCAACTTCTGCATATCTGAAATAAAAATAGGAAGTGTCAGAGAAACTCAGCGGGTCTGGCAGCATCTGTGGAGACAGAAACAGAGTTAATATTTTGAGTTCAAAATGATTCTTCTGCTTTCACCAACACTTTTGGTTCTTATTTCAGATCTACAGCACTTCTCTTTTAGTTTTAGGTATCTGTGTGTCAACTCACATCAGCGCTTCACCAAAACGTGCTGTGCAATCTGCACTTAAACAATGGTGAGGGCTTCACTGCTTAGCAGCATCATTGCTAAATTGACAGAAAATTTTGAACCATCATTGTTGAGAATGCAAGACCTGAAAATAAGCACAATAATAAACAGATGGAGCTCCCCTTAACGGTTAAATCAGGAAATGGAGCCTAACCACTAATGGAGCAAGTGGTCTCTAGGCCAATCTGCTGGTCTGCGATGAGTTTGCAGACTTGCAGCATAAGGCATATCAAAAATTTAAACATGCCTGAAGTTCCTCTGAGCTAAACTGACCTAATTTATCCAGGTTTCCCATTTCTGTTCACTGATCAATAATTCTTGCCATAAAGTAGTCTTAGAAATTGGAGTGTGATTCTCTCCATGTACAGTAACCTCACTTGCTGGATTCATACGTGAAAAATTCTCACCGTACAACGACAGCGATAAAAGGTCCGGGCATTAGAACTATGATCTGGCTAGGAAAACTGGATGATAAGAAAAAATGGGACTTCTACTCTGATAGACAACAAATAAAGCCTTGAAGATCGCAGTCACTTCTCCCTTTAAATACCTGCATTGTGAAATGCTGGAACAACTCAGGATTCCCCCTGAAAAGTACTGAAGGATTGTGTAATCTCATTGGTGTAAAAGAGGGGCTACAGCCAACAACAAAGGTTAGGTAATGGGGCTTTCAGTTGCCTGCTTCACTGATACATTTAATCAGAATGTGGCACGCTTTGGTTCGAAGTATCTCATAAAAACAGCAAGAGTCACTGGGGATGTAAATTCAAATTTACTCAACACTAAACAGTAAACAGCTTTAAATAGAGTTCCCCTCCCAAGATAGATAAATACTGGAATGTGGTCCCAAAGGAGATCCCACCCAGCTCTTTAGTCAATGTTTCTGAGAAATTGTTAAGATTCAGATCATAAACATCTAAACATATTCAGTAGTTAGGATCCTCATATAGTGAGTAATTTGCTCATGTGGTTGTTATTTCTGCTCTGTTGTTACAGCAAGTTTGCTAGCCCTTCACATTTGTCCTCGAGTCGTCAGGATTAATTCCTTCCAAACTGCTGAAGAAAGGGAAAGGGAAAGGGACATTAAAAATAAAGTATTTTCTTGTACTTTGGTGGGACAGTTTTGTCTGTTAGTTATAGAAATGAGAATTAAACACTGTTTGACTGGGTGGGACAATCATGACAGGCAGATTGTGTGATGAAATCTTTAGGAGTCTGTCCAACCAGTGTTGGCACTGTTTATTTAGGGCAGTATGAGGATCTGATATTCAGGATTTTTGATTGTAGCATTGAAGGCACCAGCTGAAACTTCTTCCTTGCTTATCATTCCACACATACTGTGTCAGTTGGAACTTTGTCCCATGATCAGCGTGACTGTGACAGGGCTGAGGTCAGTCTACAACTAGTTGCAATGTTCTAGTGCATGTGAATGAGCTACATTGTCACTGGTCCATGACCACCAAAAAGCAAAACAATATGATGCTCATATTCAGCATCTGGAATGGACCACACCTCTCCCTTTGCAGGATGCACTGACTAATGTTTGGGTCTGGTTCCATGGGTGTGTGCAGTTCTTAGTATCTCATGTCAACTGGTCATTTTTCTCATGTGAATCATGGGCTGATATAGCACAGAAGACGATTTTGCAGCCTATCATGTTCTTATTGGTTCTGTGAAAGAATCATAGAGTCATATAGCATGGAAACAAACCCTTTGGTCTGACTAGTCCATGCCAACCATAATCCCAAACTAAATTAGTCCCACCTGCCTGCACTTGGCCCATATTCCCTCCAAGCATTTCTTTTCTTATTCATGTAGCTATCACACTCTTTCCTCTTAACATTGATAATGTTCCTACTTTTAAAATTTGTTGCTGAAGTTGTTCCTATCAACCAATCAATCAATCAGATGGGAGATCCCAGCTCTCAGGGGAGGCAATGGTCTTGAGGTATCATTGGTGGACTGTTAATTCAGAGACCCTGGCTCTGGGGACCTCGGTTCGAATCCTGCCACAGCAGATGATAGAATTTGAATTCAATAAATATCTGGAATAAGGAATCTAGTGATGACCATGAATCTATTGTCAATTGTCAAGGAAAACCCATCTGGCTCATTCATGTCCTGTAGGGAAGAAAACAGCCATCCTTACCTGGTCTGGCCTACATGTGACTCCATACCCACAGCAATGTGGTTGACTCTTAACTGCCCTCTGGGCAATTAGGGATGGGCAATAAATGATCGCCTAGCCAGCAACACCCTTATCCTGTGAACAAATAAAGAATAAAAATCACTTCATTGAATTTCAACAGATGATCGGTGGTAACCTAGGCTACTCTTGTCCTTTTCCTAGGTCAGCTTTGAAAGAATCCACTAATTCCCTTGTTTGCAGCCAACCACCTTAGTGATTTAATTTATTCTCTATAACAGAGGGGTGACAAAAGGCGGCCCAATTACCCAGTGAGAAATCAGATTCCACAGCACTGTAAAACAGAGTATAGGAGCAATACCATACAACTGCACAGAGAAGTTGCCCACTGAGTCACATAGGCAGGACACTGAGTGGCAAAGAGGTAGCGTGCTGACTAACAGATGAAACACTGAGTAACAGGAAAACACTTAACAAAGGAATGTGACTCTATGCCTTGGATATATGGGTGCTGTGTCACAGTCAGGTGAAATATGAGCCACTGAGACAGGACAGTGAGCCATTGGTTTATAGGCCAATAATTTTTGTTCATACATCCATAGCAAATGGGCAGTGTGAGTAATACCAGCATTTTATGCATACCTATAATTAGTCTTGAATTCAGAAGAATGAGAAGAAATTGCATTGAATGGTGTAAAAAGGGCTGGACAGAGATGGTGATTCCCCTGGCCAGGGAGTGGGGGTGAGGAACTGCATTGAACAGGGGGATCACTGATTCAGGTTTCATTAGAAGGCCATTTCAGACTGAGATGAAGAGAAACATCCCCAATCAGAGATTAGGCACCTACGGATTTCTCTACCACAGAAGGCTCTGCAGGCAAAGCAACTGAATATATTGAAGAAAGAAGTAGATTTCCAGACAATAAAGGTGTCAAGGAGCATGGAAAGACAGCAGGGATATGGCAGTGAGATAGAGGATCAGCTATAATCATGTTGAATAGTGGAGAGTGTTAAAATGGCTGAATGGCCTCCTGTTCTTATTTTCTATGCCCCCCATGCTTCCATGTTTTGCATTAACCAGCAACAAAAATTACGTAAAATGGAGTCCATCCTGTATTAAGCTGAAGTACTATTAGTTATTTCTGGTATTGAATGTACGAGCTCCCATCATCTTCGTGATTAGTAAAGCCCAGGAAACTATTCACCAAATACATAGACTGGACCTTCTCACTGTGCTGCTGTACCTTTACCAGGATGTGAGGAGGAACCTCACTTTCAACTTATGTTACTGTTCTAAAAGTGTGAGAGTGACTTCAAGGAAATTCAGACCAATAGGCTAATAATATTTCTGTAATAGTGTATGTTTTGATGGGGCACTGACACTGAATGAACTTTAGGTTCAATGGCCGTAATAATGGTAAACTATGGCTCAATATATGTTTTAAATTTTAATCTCAGTTGCAGAACAACCTACCATTATGTCAGAGACTGCACCAATATAAAATTGATTGGATGACAGTTCTCACTAAAATTTGCAACCTTGAAAACCTTGTTTTCCATGTTGTTAATGTAAGAGTGTTGATGTGGCCCATGGTTAAAGTATTGTCGTCCTTGTGCTATTCAAATGATCTGTTGAATATGTCATCTATGGCTCAGTGGTAACACATTTGTTTTCATACCACAGGTTGTAGGTACATCATGTAGGCTGATACTTCAAGACAGTGCTGAAGGGGTACTGCACTGTCACTGCCATCTTTCACATGACATGTTATATTGATGCCATGTCTTCTCTCTCAGGTGGATATAAAAAATCCATAGCATTAGTTCATAAAAGAGCAGACAACTTCCCTTTGATGTCCTGGCCAAAAGAAAAATAATCATTAAGGCAGATTTTCTGTTCTTTAGCAAATTTTTTATTGTGTGGGTTGTCGCAATGTGTAAATCAATCGCCACTTTCTTAGATTACAACATGCGTGACTGAAATATGCAATAGAACATAAATTATTTTGGGGTGTTGTGAGATTATGAAACAATAATGTCTATCTCTATCTACTGTTACCTATCTACCCATGTATCTATCCATCCAACTATCTATCCATTCAGATAATAGGGCCATTGGGAAAATAAAAGAAAGGCAACCTCCTGTTGATTACTTCTGCCTGCATTTCTGTGGTTAATGAATCAGTGCTCCTTCATGTTAAACATAACTTGGAAGAAGCATGGACACAAAATATAGTCTGGGTCATGGCATTCCATGTCCATCACTGAGAGCGACTAATTACACCATCTTGATTGAACTGGCCAAATGGTGAAGGACACAGCTGCCAGACTAAATATGCAACAGGCAATAAGAGAGAGAACATCTACCTGACCTAACTATCCTTACTGTCCATGACCGTGTTGGTAGGAGTGATCACTGTGCAGTGTTGGAAAAAGTACTGTCTGAATATTAAGGAAATCCTCCATTGTATCGTGAGGCACTACCATTGTGCTAAATGAATTAGGATAATAAGATAAGATTAGGATAACAGATCTAGCAGCTTAAAACCGATCATTCATTGGGCACTGTGGGCCACCAAGATAAGGAGAATTGTATTCAACTACAATCTATAACATCATGCACCTGACCTATCCCCATCTCTGCTGATACCATCAAATCAGAATTCACAAGTATGGAGAACATCTCCATGAAGTTATATCTAAAAAGGAGGCGCTAACCTGATAAAGCTACAACATGGAACTACGCCCATGCTGAACATTGGAGCAGCATGCTGTAGTCAGAGCTCATTGAAATCATAACCAATGGATCAGAACAAAGTTCTGAAGTTGAGCTATGTTCGGTCATCAAGGGTGAGTTGTTGCAGTTCAGCTTGCCTTCTAATTCCATAAGCTCCACCAACTAGAAGGACTAAGGTAGTAGATACATGAGAACAATACTACTTTCAAATTCCATTCCAGTAATGTTTCATGAAACAATATTGCTATTTCTTCAATATCACTAGGTCAATATCCTGAAACTGCCAACAGCATTGTGGGTTTATTTACATCACATGGATTGCAGGGTTTCAAGAGGCTAACACCGAGGGCAGTTGGAAACTGCCAAAAATACAGGCCTTATCATTGAAATTCATTCCTCAAGAACATAACAAAATTTCAATATTTTGAACCATGTTATGAATTTATATTTAGAGCCAGATTTTTGAATAAGTTAAGCTTTCATCCACTAATATTGCCAGTCATAATGTCTAGCTGGATAACTTAATTGAGGTGGTGATCTGTTCACCAACCATACAGCCTGATTTAATGCAGAGACAGAGAATTTCCTGCGATGAGATCACAGGTAAGACTCGCCAACAGTGAGTGTCTGCTATGTGAAATTTCACACCTTGTTCGTGAGGTCATAGGAGCAGAACTCAACAACGTCACTGGAAAGGGAAATACAACACAAAATGTCTGTTCCCAGGCTGTCTTTCAGTAGCTGCTTTGAAATGTGCAACTGGACAGTAAGTAACATGACTCTACCCGAAGAAGTAACAGTTTGACATTGAAGTGTAGAGTAAATTCTCACTGCCAAGGTTTCATGTTCCCAGACTGAGACCAGAATGAAAATTCCATGCCTTCATTTGGAAGATAGCTTTCAACATTTTGGAATATTTTTTTCCCAAGTAAGTAATTCAGTTTCCCAATTAACTTTTAAAATGATAGAAGTATTCAGACAGTAGTATGCAGACTGCTGGATGTCCATTACTTCATACTTCAGAAAGTTTCTCAGCCCTAAAAGTGTTACCCTGAATGAACAGTTCACTATGAATGCAAATGGTAACTTAATGCCATGTGGGAACAGACTGATGAATGGGTTGATACAACTCCACTATGCATTGGGTTAAGACAAACTGAAACCAATTTAAATAAGGGATGAAGGTTGAATGAAGAAAGCTTTAAGAAAACATATCTACTTAGTGGCTTTGTGGAGAAATTAAGATCACATACTCCGTATCTGCATAGAATAGTGTGTGTTGTCGCATTTTTCTTTACCAGGCTTCCTATCACACATTCCTCAAATGCTCATGGTTAATCAAGCTCCATTTACTCCAGTTTAGGCAAATTCTGCCTGTAACTGGCTAATTCTGACGCAAGACTGTCTTTCAGACCTGTTCCTTGTAAATGCTTCCCAGCCCTTTCTTGAGTTGCTCCTGTATTACTGTTCCCTCCTGTTGTCTCACTCTTTTCTGACTTCCTCACTATTACTACAATTATACTGGATTATACCATGTAATTTTTTAAGGTTACTCTTACCTTGCTCCTAAGCTCTGATTTTCAACTTTATGCAAAAAACAAATCCAAATCGTATGTGCCTACAATCTGAAAATAAGATAATTTCCTTTTCTGTTCCTCAATCACTTGCCTGTCTTGCATTCTGGTTCCTTGCCATCAAAAGTCATGTTTTGACTGATACTCATATTTCTTTCTAGCTACTTTTTTAATAAACTGATCAAGTTTTCCAGAGTTTTAACCAGTGTCACAACTCACTCACGTACCAGTTATGAATGTTGATACTTTTGTTAACAACGGCAATTAGCATTATATCTGCAATAATACTGTATACTTCTTACTAATTCACACGCTGCAGAATGCTCCCCACTCTTCCTCCTATTCAATGTTTTCTTTCGCCCCTACTTTAAGCAGTGTGTAAAATCTTTCTTTCGCTTTAACAACTTTATTGCATCTCTAGCCTCAAGGTAATAACTATTTCCTCATCTCTGCAATGTCTTTCCTTTCTTACTTTCAATCATCGGCAACAATTTCACTTACTGCAGCACTGTTTCAAATATGATGGAAAGTCTCATTGATTACAGAAGAGTTTCATTATTACATACAATCTCATTATAACAAAACAGTCCTTGCTACAGAATAGTCTTACTTATTATGGAATAGGATCCTATTACAACAATCTTCCTACCGTGAGATAGTAGGAACTGCTGATGCTGGAATCTGAGACAACAAGGTGTGGAGCTGGATGAACACAGCAGGCCAGGCAGCATCAGAGGAGCAGGAAAGCTGATGTTTCAGGTCTGGACCCTTTTCTGATGAAGGTGCCAGATCCGAAACGTCACCTTTCCTGCTCCTCTGATGCTGCCTGGACTGCTGTGTTCATCCAGCTCATACCTTGTTATCTTCCTACCGTGCAGTCTAATTTATTACAGTACAGCCTAATTTACTGCAGAGCATTCAAACTTATTGCAAACCAGCCTAATTTACTACTCATCAGCATCACTTATATTACATTGCACTCTTGCTTACTGCAATACAATCCCACAAATGTTACAGTTTTAAAAGGACGGGGGAGCAGGGAGGCATGGAGGTGCACAAAAATTTTTAAAGACACCAGGATATGTTGGCGAATCTGTTGAAAAAAAGACAAATGAGACCTTTGGTTTTAGAATCACATGTTCAACAGCAAGGAAGTATTGTATACTGATTGACTCCTTACCAAAGGGTGGATATGCTACCTTAGGCAGTATGATATCAATGTTCACATGACTGATTCCTGGCCTGAGGAGAGTGTTCAATGAAGCAAGAGTAAATACACTAGGCTTACATGCCTGAGAATGCAGAATTTTGAGAAATGATCTCGGTGAAGTATATACATTTATGTAAGGAGTTTGTTAGGGTAGATGCTAGGAAGAAGTTTCCCTGGTCTCAGGTGTCTGTAGCTGGGCATCAGTATTGAGAATAAGGATTGGCTATTTAGGGCTGATATGAGGATGAATTTCTTCCCTCAAAAGTGTGTGGAATTCTCTCCCACAGAAAGCTGTGGATGCTCACACATTGAGTGTAAGACAGAGATTGATAGATTTGTAGTTACAAAGGGAATTGAAGGATGTGGAGAGAATGCGAGAAGGTGTCATTGAGATTTCTTCTTGAAAGATGGACACACACAATTGGGCCAAATAGCCTCCCCCTGCTTCTATTTTTTTATGTTTTCATGTTCCAAGTCTTTCTAAACCACTGGCTCAGACCAGCCTGAAGCATTGTGTCTAACTCTACTTAATGAACCATAATTATAGTCCATAAATGGCCTGCTTCCACACTGTAGAGATTCTATGATTCTTCTACAAAAATGGGGGGCATGGTGACTCAGTGGTTAGCACCGCTGCCTCACAATACCAGGGACCCAGGTTTGATTCCAGGCTCAGGCAACTGTTTGTGTGGGTCATGCACATTCTCCCTGTGTCTGTGTGGGTTTCCTCTGGGTGCTCCGATTTCCTTTCACAGTCCAAAGATATGCAGGCTCCATGGATTGGCCATGATGAATTGCCCATAGTGTCCAGGGATGTACAGGCTGGGTGGATTAGCCATGGGAAAGGCGGGGTTACAGGGATAGTATAGGGAGGTGGGTCTGGGTGGGATGCTTTTCAGAGGTCAATGTGGACTCGATAGGGTGAATGCTTGTTTCCACACTGTAGGGACTCTATGTCTGGGCACTGCTCTTTTGGAAAGATAGCAAAGCTTTCCAAAGAGCGTGGAATAGATTGACTGGACGCATACCTGGAAATCAAAATTGTAGTTTAACAGCAAGTCTGAAGATGCTTCCAGAAGGAGCAAAAACAGCAAAACTCGTGAATGATACATACTGACCCATTCCTCTTATACTTTGATCTGGAGCTGCAGTAGAACCACTACGTTACAACACAAGTTGTACTTTCCTGTATTTTACTTCCGGGCTGATATTCTTCTCCCTAAGGCGAAGACGGTTGAGGAAATGTTCCAATTATGAAGAATTTCCACAGAACAGAAGCAAGGGTATATGAGAGAACGGGGAACATTCAGAACAAGAGACTGGGATGTAGGGAGAAAGAACTGGAGGGGGCAGGGCCAGAAATTATTTTTTTCTCTCTCAGAGAGTTGATGTGGAAAAACTGCTGGAAGAAAATTGGGTAACAACCTAACATAGAATGGGATATGTCGTTGAAGTCATTGGAAAACTGTAAAAAGCGAATGGGTGGATGGAACAGATGCTTCAAAGAGATATGAATGGCTGAATGGCCTCTGTGAGCCTATGAATTTTTGCGAGAGGAGATTCTGTCTAATCTCAGATATAAGTATGGGACATTCCACGATGGGCTGGGATTGGGAATAATTTCTGGACGGGTCAGTGACTTATCAGAGACAAGAATAGAAACATTTTCAGGAGAGAAGTCGGGTCAAGATTAGGGAATTGTATAGGAAGTGGGACTAGTGAGTGGAAATAGAATTCTCGGGCAGTTACCAGTTTCACCGGGGAGGGGGGATGCAGGATCGGGGACAGTCTGCCAGCGTCGCTGTTTGAGAGATGAGTCTTTGAACTGATGCAGCAATCTGTGCAGGCGGCTTGTGGAACGCAGTGAGTGGCGTTCTGAGTGGCGAATGCAGGTGCCGGGTACTGGGTCAGCGGTAGAGTGCACACTCCACCTCGCTTCCATTCAGCTGCCCCTCGCCTCTACCTGAATGCTAAACTAAAAGGTGCATTACTCAGACAGAAGCTCGCCAGAATCCAGCCCTTGATGCATTAATAGGGTTTCCACAAGTCCGCCCTCCGTTATTTATCCAAGAGGAAGCTGAACAAATACCCCATCAGGAACAGAGCTGATGGGGGTCGGGGGGAGGGGGGTGTGCGGTGCTCTGGCCTGACTCACTGCCAGGCAGGTGCACAAAACAGAAACAATCTGCCGCACTCATTATTGACAGAGAGAAAATAAAACAATAAGAGAAAAGGAATCTCTCATTGTCGTCTTAATTCATGTCAGCTTGTTGCTGCTGGTATAACAGCCAGCCTCACCCAAGCTGGTAATAACAATCAGGTTCAGATCTGCTACAAGTACCGTGTTCTCTCATAGCAACAGCTCCTTCGCACCGGCTTTCTCTGTGGGTATGTTCTGAGTGTTTTAAATAGGTTAGATCAAGTGATCAGCTTCAACACTTTTGTGTTTGTTACCGGTTAAGCTTATACAGAATTGGGAGAGATAAAAGGTACTGCAGATGCTGGAGAATCCGAGATAACAAGCGTGGGGCTGGATGAACACAGCAGGTCAAGCAGCATCATAGGGGCAGGAAAATTTGACGTTTCGGGCCTAAACCCTTCATCAGAAAAAT